>JABMLP010000053.1:0-48098 GCA_013176395.1 Venturia oleaginea
AGTCCTGCCTTCCTGCTCTTCAGCCTTGAGGTGATCTGTAACACTTCTCTTTAAGCGTCTATTCCGTATTCTCAAGGTATATAGAGAGAGCGTTTTAGATAGTATATATCTAACATGTTTCACCACTCACTTGGCCACCCCAACCACTAAATCTCAAGTCATCGTGTGATAAACCTCCCACCAATACAGCTTTTATTAAAATAATTCTAACAATACATTCTTTACGTATTTGGGCATCGATTAATCTTATGACCTTGAATACCGCAGCCACTACATGTTGGTAATGCTCGCTGTCGTACGACGACTTCCTGATCGTGAACACTATCTCTAGAGCTATTTTCGCATCCCTCGACCAAGAACTGACCCTGTTGAGCTTGTAAAACGCCTCCATATGCAATATATCGTCTACGATACTGTTGCTTCTGTTTTCGTCGTTGGTTCTCTGTACGAAGCTTCCTATTCTCTTCTGCAAGTATTACTGCTGAATTCATTGCGACTTGACAATCTTTGATGAGTTGACCATTTGCTTGACTACTTGGGCTCTGAGATTGGCGATGAAGAAGATTTCGGACGAGCTGAGCCTGCTGCTCAAGCTGAGCTATCGTACGAGGAGTTTCTGACGTCCACTGTGGCGCTACTCCATGGGGTGTACCTGGTGGTGAGGGCGTCTCTTCAACACGCTGAAACCATGCGCTGATTGTCGCTGGATCTTCGCATTTTGCACGCTGTGAATGGAATTTACGATTCCACTTTGTACAAAGCTCCGGCTAAGCGTTGATGAAGCGGGATACCCAGTTCTTCCCGACTAATGACGGTGGAGGATTCGTACCGCGTTTTTCGAGTAAAGCGTTTGCCATTCGTCGTACGTCGATAATTTGGGGCGGAAATCCTCGTCGATCAAGGTCTAGGATCCACTGAACCAGAGCCTGCTCTTCATGTATTTGTAACTTTCTCTTTTGGTGGTTAGATTCGCTTCGTGGTTTACTACCTTGAAGACGAGACTGAAGTGTAGATCGAGGAATATCGTACGACGTTGAGATTTGACGTTGACTTAGGTTTGGATTCGATTGAAAGCTCTGCTTCGCAAGAAATAATCTAGCCTCTTTGCAAGCCGATCCGGGGGTTGGTGTTGACATTATCGCGATAATTGTACGAAGGGATTAGACTTTTTGGTTGGGTGGCCAAGTGAGTGGGGTGGCCAAGTGAATGGTGAAACATGTTAGTAGCTTAGATAGTAGAGTTACGTAAGTGTCACGGGGCGGGTTCGGGTATTAGGAGGAAGGAGCAGCAGCAGGAACAGGTATTATTCAACAGGCTACATACGAACTGGCAGGCAAACCAACAGGCAGGTTTGACGACAGGACGTAGCTCAAAGAGCTACAAACTGGTTGAAGCCACGCAGGCTTTTAAACCCTTTCCTCGGCAGAACTACGGTTCTGCCTTGATCACGTACCGTGGGGCCACCCCAACGGCGGGAGAGACTTGTCCGCGGTCGTACCGTGACAGTAAGGCGCCAATAAGCGACGTATATACTACAAACGGATGGAGAATAGCGATAATGTTGAACAGTGGCATGCCTGTCCTTGATACCTCAGGCATGATGCACGTGATAGATGCCAAGGAATGCATTGACATGCATATATATGCATGCAGATGCTACGGTGTACTTAACCTCCTCAGTCAATACAGTCAAGTCACAGGGTGACACTCGCTCTGTTCATCGGCTCCTATCGTTAAGTTCGTGTTGAATCTACTTCCGAATAACTCTGTTTTGCTCGTTCAGCGTAACAGGTTATGAGCCCGGGTTTTGCCTAGGTTCTACAGGACTAAACCGATAGAAAGGGAACTACGTCTCTCCCAAGGATAAGAGACGGCGTTGAATGTGACAGGTTCAGCATTCAAACAGGGACACCAACTCTCCCAAGGATAAGAGCAGGCGTTTGATCTGACGGGGTTAGGATCGAACAAAGGAACAACAACCCTCCTAAGGACAAGAGGTGTATAAGTGCTTTGACAAGAGTCAGGAAAGGAAGACTAAGGGACATGTCTTCAGAGCACAAATCCAGGCAGCCACTGCCAACACTGAGTTGCGAGAACTCAAGGACGTAGTTCCAAAGAGCAAGGAATTATTTGACTGGTGAAGGGACCTGGTGGATCATTTCCCAGGCCATCAAGTACAATACATACGACCTTCCAGATGATCGCCATTTGGTACAGACAAGAGCACCAAAACCACCAGGTGCTGAGGGACAAGGATTCATTCCTTGGTCCTCACAACCCTCGACATCCTCCTACCCCGCTCCGCCCTCCTCTCGCCCAAAGAAACAGACCTTCGTGACAGTCCCTCTACAGCTAGATGATAAAGAGCTGGCAGCAAATCAAGATGCCAAGGCTAGAGGAGATACTCCCCCGCACCCGGAGTTTACTTTCGTGGAAGAGAAGGACTCTCAAGATACTTCGTCAGACAAGACAAGGGCAGGTTCAGCCATGAGGCCCTACGATGACTGGGTGTCTGCTAACAGCAAGGCGATACATAAGATCATGATGTGCCTGTCAGAGGACGACCAGAACCTGTACAGTATCTACGAGAGGGCATCAAATCTGTGGGAAGTCCTGATGACGAAGTACATGGAGGTCATTGTCATGATCGAACTATGTTGGTATTCGAATGCAGTTAAATGTAGTTAAATGTGGTGGTTCTGCTCGATCAGGTCTAGCGCGAGACTGGTCGCATTGTCATGATCGAACTATGTTGGTATTCGAATGCAGTTAAATGTAGTTAAATGTGGTGGTTCTGCTCGATCAGGTCTAGCGCGAGACTGGTCGCAAGTACTTAGACTCGTCTCTACCTCTTAGTTAGCTCCTCATCCTTACAACTTCGCACATCTTATAGAATTCAAATCATGCTTCCAAATCAAGTCCGAGGTCAAACGTGACAGTCATGACAGCGGATATTACCTCTTCTATCCAGGAGTTTGTCAACTTCAGGATGGACGAGGGAGATACAATCGATGGCTCGTGGACATATCTTACCAATCTTGGGGTAAAGATCGCATCAGTCTCTCCGGTAGAAGCGCACTACCAACTCCCAGGGAAGAGGATGAGACACCTTCTGGCAGCTCTCCCAACAGAGTACTCGGCAATGAAACAAGCTATCCAAGCGCAGTCATACCTGCAGCCAGAACACATCCTAAAGCTTCTGAAAGGAAGAGAGGCCGACATCAGGATCATCGAAACGACAATGGTAGCCCAGAACCAGAAGAACAAATCTGGAAGCGGAAAGAATGTCAGCTGCTACCTCTATCACGGCCCGCACCTAATTATGGACTGCGAACACCTCTCAGCTGCAAAAGACACCGTCGAGAAAAGAAGAGAGAGAAGAGTCCCAACCTCAAGAAGTCGACAACCAAGCAACGAAGTTCCAAATTGCCTTCGCATTTAGCCTCATCCTCCGAGAACCTCAGCCAAGACGAGCTTGTGAAACTGATTTCCAAGATAGTCCTAGATGTCAAGAAACAGCGACCCAAGAAAACAGCAAGAGCTTACGCTGCTCAGTCAGAACCTGAGACTGGAGACGAGGAAACAGAAGAGGTCTCCTCCGAGGATGAGATCCACGATGAAGTTGCCCATACCAGCGTTGAAGCGATGGGTAAGCTCCTACCCCAGCAAGGCATGCTCGATTCCTGCGCCTCATCTCATATGACTGACCGACAATCTCTCCTCAGGGGTAAACTCAAGCCATTACCCATGAAGAGACTGATTAAGGTTGGAGGCGGAATCCTTTCTGCGAGTTATGAAGGAGATGCAGTCATGGAGGATAGGAGAGGCAATAAGGTAGTTCTCGAAAAGGTTTTGCTTGTACCTGGACTCGGAGTCAATCTTGTATCATGGAATAAACTCTCGACTCAATTTGATATTCGGCCACCAGACTTCAATGTTCTCTCAAGCACCAATGGCGAACCTGTTCTTCAAACTATCGTTAGAAGAGGAGTTCCTATCGTTACAAACATCAAGAACTTGCAGGAAAAGGGAAAGAGGAAAGGGAGAAAAGTCCATGAGCTTGAATGGGCTTTCCCTTCTGCAGAAGGCGAACCTATTCCCCTTGACGAAAGTGAGGAGCTGTTCCCATCTCTCACTAGGAAGAAGGCCCAGTGGGAGCTATGGCATAGAAGGTTTGCCCATTATGGGGCTAAGTCTCTAAGATACGTCCACAAGGTTACTACCTTAGACCAGCCAATTCCTACCTTTGAGTCAAGAGACTGTCCATGCAAGATGTGACGGCTTGCTAGGCTACTGGAACAACCACAGTATTCAAGCACCTGACAAGGCGCCACAGTACACGAGCCATGTAACGGCTTGCTAGGCTACTGGAACAACCACAGTGATTGATTGATTGATTGATTGATTTTATCCTACTCGGTTGCAGCCGCTTAATCACGCAGCTATGTCCGGTTAGGAGGACTTCATCAGACAGCCGACACGTGATAGATTATATAATCCACCGCGCCCCACTTCGCCCCGTTCACTGAAACAAGACCAGCTGTCCCCTCGGTCCTCCCCCTTTTCCCCTAACCAGTATCTCCAGATGCCCGCGGGCTCTTGTAGATACTGGTTATTCTGCTAGTATATCTGTGCTATGTAGACTCAAGAGGCAATGCCTCGTGTTTCGCTATCCTTCTACCTACAGTCTCCCTCTAATGCTCAGCTTGTCTATCTGTTTCGCCTTATCCCTCAAGGCCAATGGGTTCCCTAAGTATGTTTCTGCTTGTGAAAGTTGCCTTGCACCAGATTCCTATGCGGCGGTGTATTTGGTTGTGTGATGCTGGAGACAATAGTAACCATCGTAGTCGTGATTTCGCTGCTTCGGTGTGATACTCCGGGTATGCCCGTGGACGAGGCTGTCTGGTAGCTGCCGTATTGTATGGCGCCGATCGTGCTATAGACCTGCCGTCTTATAGTCGGAGCCTATCTGCTGCTAGTCGCTCTCCCTACTTGCTATATCGCGCTCCTACTCTTGCCAATGCCATAACTGGGACGCAACAGTCTGGGGAGAGGCTCAAGGCTACGTCTGCTGGCTTGTAGGGAGGGGATTTGCCGCCAATAAGCTCCTTCTATACGTCCTTACTGCTTACTGTGTTGCGCACCTACTCTTGCCAATGCCATAACTGGGACGCAACAGTTTGGGGAGAGGCTCAAGGCTCTGGACATCAGCTTACAGCAGGACGGTTTGCGGAGACGATAGTAGATGAGGTTCTCTAGCAGCTGCCGTATCGTGTCGCACCGATTGTGTTGTAGACCTGTCGTCTTATAGTCGGAGCCTATCTGCTGCCAGTCGCTCTCCCTGCTTGCTATATCGCGCACCTACTCTTGCCACTGCCATAACTGGGACGCAACAGTCTGGGGAGAGGCTCAAGGCTACGTCTGCTAGCTTACAGGGAGGGGATTTGCCGCCAATAGGCTCCTTCTATGCGTCCTTACTACTTACTGTGTCGCGCACCTACTCTTGCCAATGCCATAACTGGGAGGCAACAGTTTGGGGAGAGGCTCAAGGCTCTGGGCAACAGCTTGTAGCAGGACGGTTTGCCAAGACGTTGGGAGAGGTTGTCTAGTCGTTGCAGTGGTGTGTGGTGCCGATTGTTGCGCACCGGGCGTCTGGTGTTTGAGTTGTGTTGAAGGTATTGCCGTTCTAGCAGTGACTCGTCGACTCGGAGCGTTGCAGTGTCATCTGGGGTGATGGACTAGCCGGGAGATAGTGACTAGATGGTTGCTGTTGTCTTTGGTGGACGCATCGTTCGTGTAGCTTGCTCATGTATTCGTCTGCTTGCTCTGCCGTGGCCGCGACGGCGACTCTAGAGATATCTCATCGACGCTGAGGGACGCGCGATGGCCTCTAGAGGCCGGAGCGGCCACTGGCAGAGGTGTTTTGATGATCCTTAGATGATACTTCTGTAAATTCCAAAAATTGAGTTCTCGCTGTGTGTGCTGTTTTTTCCAACCACAGTGTCCAAGCACCTAACAAGGCGCCACAGTACACGGGCCACAGCAAGACCTATAAGTAGGCCTTGCCCCCAGCCCCCATTTACATAGCTACCTGTAGTTCACTATCACATTTCGCCCATATCTGATTGCTGCTCACGCCTTTCATTAGTGACTACTAGCCGTGACACAAGATCTGTCTTACTACCCAAATGAAAAGAAGCTATGGTAGGGTGACGAAACCGAAGCAAGAAATTATGGAACTTATCTCAGTCGATATCTGTGGACCATTGCCCGTGTCAAGAAAGGGATTCAAGTAGTTTCTACAGATCGTCGAAAATGCTTCCCGAAAAAAATGGACAAGGCCAATGAGAGAGAAGTCGGATGCACCTCAAGAACTCAGACAATGGAAAGTGTCAGCTAAGACTGAAACTGGGAAGAAGCTGAAAGCTGTGAGGATCGACAATGCGAGAGAACTTGTCAAGCTGGCGAGAGATTGGGAGAAAGAAGAGGGTATGCACCCTGAGTTCACAGATGCATATAGTTCCAACCAGAATGGGGTTGCGGAAAGGAATATCCAGACCTCAGAGAACAATGTCCGGGCTATGTGCGAGGATTCCGGAATGCCTATTGAGTTCTGGCCAGAAGCAATCGAAACCCATACCTATGTCAGCAATCTTCTCGCCAACGGTCCAGAGGTTGAAGGATTCAGGCTCTCCCCAGAAGAAGCATAGTCAGGAAAGAAACCCTCAATTGATCACCTTCGAGTATGGGGATGTCAGGCTATCGTACATGTCCCGAGAGAGGAGCTTGCAGGGGCAATACACAACTCCTCAAAGTCGAGGGCTGACAAATTCATGAATACTGGCAAGCCTGTAGTCTTCATGGGATATGTCAAAGGTACAAGAAAAATGTGGAAGTTCTGGGATCCAGATTTCAGGGACATCAAGACACACAGCTCGGTAAGGTTCCTTGAAGATAAAAAAGGGGGTGAGTTGAGTTTGAACCTCGGAATAGCAAGTCAAACCAACTCAGCAAGCCTTAACAGGAATCCAAGAGGAAGACCGAGAAAACTCCCAATAATCCCAGAGACTGTTGAGACACCCAGGCTAGCTAGGGAATTGGTACCTAAATTTCTAGTCTTTGAGAGAATTGTTAGGAAATCCACGCCAGAAGAAATTGCATTGGCAGACTCCCAAGGACCAGAAGCAACAAGTCGAACAGAGACATCTCACCCGGCTGAATCTGAGACAGCAATCCCTACTCAACCTACTTCTACACCTGTGCATTCTACACCTGCATCAACTCAAGCTCAGGAACCAACAGGGCGTAAGAGACTTAGGTCAGACTCTATCACCTCGGACGAGAGACCATCGAAAAGACTCGATTACGCTATTTTCGCCCAGATCATGATGATGGCTAGTGAGCTTGCTGCAGATGGGAAAGATTTTCTAGGTGAGATCGACGAAGCTGCTTTCATTGCGTGCAAGGAGACAGTGGGAGCCAAGCACAACATCTCTATCCCCAAGACCTACAAAGAGGCGATCCAGGACGAGAAATGGGGCCACCTATGGAAGGAGGCTATTCAGAAGGAACTGGCTGCACTGGAGATGTTAGAATAAGGGCGATCACCACATTGTGCACGTGACTGCATGTGACAGTACGTGACGCAGCATATATATTCCTCACTTCTGCCACGTAGATTCAAACAAGTTTGATCTTCTTCACTCATTTTATCAGGAGAGCAACCACACATGGAGCCAGGTTGTCCCCCCCAAGGAAGCCAATCTTGTGACATCCAAATGGGTATTCGACGTGAAGTACCTGTTAGATGATACAGCCGCTGTTGGATGATACCACAATTTCAGTTAGCCGCGAAGTGGATATCGGTGGCATACAGCCGTCGGAATCATGTACCCGTCTTTTGATTTCAAAGCAATCACATCTGTATAACTATCGCTCGGTCACCGGTTCATTATGAACCTCATGCAATCCTTAATCCTCCTCATCTTTTCACTGTGTATCATTCAAGAGTACCTCATCAGGGAGCAATCGATAAGTTCAAGGCAAGGCTTGTGGCCAGAGGATTCTCACAGAAACTAGGTGTAGACTTCACGGACACCTTTGCACCTACTGTTAGGCATGATACCCTGAGATGCTTTATGGCTACTGTTGCCAAGAAGAATCTCCACATGCATGTAGTTGATGTGAACAATGCATTCACCGAATCATTCCTGAAAGAGGACATCTTCATGATCCCTCCCCCAGGAGTAGACATTCCACCAGGCAAAGTCTTCAAGATGCTGAAGAGCTTGTATGGTCTGAAACAAGCTTGCAGCAAGAGACTGGAACCAACTCTGTGTAGAGAAATTGAAGAAGCTGGGCTTTGCCCAATCAGAAGTTGACCCCTGTCTTTTGGTTCACAAGGAGAGAGACATCATGATTCTTACATGGGTAGACGACATACCTATTGCATCCTCAAATCTCGACAATATCAAATGGTTCAAGCAAGAATTTGGCAAGATCTTCAAGATCAAGGACCTAGGAGAACCAGACAAGATTGTTGGCATGAGGATCGCCAGAGATAGAACGAAGGGAACCCTGAAGCTTGACCAAGGACACTACATCAGGGAGGCCCTCGCAAAGTTTGGAATGTCGGTGGAAAAAGGGAAGCCAACACTGTCACCCATGGATTCCTATGATGATCTGAGGAAATCAGGACCAACAGATCCTCGCGCAGATAGTGGGAGCTACCAGGAGCAGACGGGAACTTGGATGTGGCCAATGGTGATGTGCAGGCCAGATATAGCTTTTGCTATTAGAAGACCCAGCTCCTATGCATCTGACCCAACGGTATTCCATGAGAAGGCAATCAAGAAAGTAGCTAGGTACCTCAGGTCATTTCCAGATCTTGGACTGGAATACAGCATTGGAGGACATACTGGGCTTGTGGGATACTCAGATGCAGATTACGCTATGGACAAGGCAGATAGAGTCTCCATCCTAGGATGGGTGTTCTTTCTTGCTAGAGCACCAGTTGCCTGGATGAGCAAGAAGATGAAGTCAGTAGCAACCTCTACGATGGAAGCTGAATACATGGCAATGAGCAGCGGTGGTAAACAAGCTCAATTTCTTTCATCGCTCTTGAGGAAAATGGGACATCCGGACATGGTAGGCAAGAACGCTTTTGAGCCTCTCATGGTTCTGAAGGGAGACAACCAAGCTTGTCTCAGCCTGGTTAAGGACTCCCATGCTCATGAGAGGTCTAAACACATTGACATCGTATACAACAATGTCAGAAGAATGAGGGAAAGGGACCAATTGATTGTGGAGTTCTGTCCTACTGCAGACATGGTTGCAGATGGGTTGACTAAGCCAAAGAATGGTCAACAGTTCCAGAACTTCGTACATCAACTGGGAATGGTATAGTTAAGGTCTAGGCATGAGTGAGAGTGTTGAACAGTGGCATGCCAGTCCTTGATACCTCAGGTATAGTGCACGTGATAGATGCCAAGGAATGCATTGACATGCATATATATGCATGCAGATGCTACTGTTACGGATACTGTCACGTGGAACGTTTAGTGACATGTATGGCGCGTTTCCTTTGTGATTATAGTAAGTTGTTACACGGGATCGGAAGGATCATATGAACGCTCGAGCCTTGGCAAAGCGAGCGCTCGACACGCTCGATTGCGAGCGTTGTGAGCGCGCTCGATGCGCTCGATTGCGAGCGCCACGAGCGTAGGATTTCTTAGGAGATGGATCTCTATATAACGGACGAGACTCTGCTCCCTCAGTGTCTCGTATCTTCACTCTCTAGTTACTTCGCTATTGCTTTTAGTTACTTAGCACAATTCACGACTCTTATATCTTGCGAGCTTCGCTTCACTTGTTTGATACGATATTGTTGCCCCGGACCATTTGAACTCTACTGTACGGATTAGCCAAATCCAGCTAGATTACTTTGAGTCATAGCCTCTGCGTAACAGCTACGGTGTACTTAACCTCCTCAGTCAATACAGTCAAGTCATAGGGTGACACTCGTTCTGTTCATCGACTCCTATCGTTAAGTTCGTGTTGAATCTACTTCCGAATAACTCTGTTTTGCTCGTTCAGCGTAACAGATAAGGTATTTAATTTGTCCCTATTTATCGTTATCAAGGGTAAAGTAAGTGTCACGGGGCGGGTTCGGGTATCAGGAGGAAGGAGCAGCAGCAGGAACAGGTATCATTTAACAGGCTATATACGGGCTGGCAGGCAAACCAACAGGCAGGTTTAACGACAGGACGTAGCTCAAAGAGCTATGAATTGGTTGAAGCCACGTAGGCTTTAAAACCTTTCCTCGGCAGAACTCCGGTTCTGCCTTGATCACGTGCCGTGGGGCCACCCCAACGGCGGGAAGGACTTGTCCGCGGTCGTACCGTGACATTAAGGGTATTTCTTCTTTATATTTATAGTTAAGGGCTCCCTTAGCTTACATACGCGTACTAACATATAGAAGATCGAGTTCTATCTTATAGCGATATCTGGTACTAAGTAGTCTAGATTCCAACGAAGATAAGAAATCGTCTCTCGCTTGAGTTAATAAATATTAGGGTCCCCAACGGGGCGGTGTCAAACGGGTTGGGTCGGTTGTGGGGCGGTGCGGGGCGGGGTATTCAGGGCGGGTTTAGGTCCTAGACTGCAACCCGACCCACCCCGCCAAGACTAGGGGCAGCGTTTAGTAAACGGGGCGGTTCCACGTGACTAATCCTGTTACAACCCGTATTTGGTACGTATACAATACGTATACAATACGGAAAAAAACACCACAACAGCGAGAACTGAGATCTTTGAAACTGAATAATTATAACGCAAATACACATCGCCTCAAGAAGGCTCCGGTTGTTCTAGGCTCGACGCGTCGCCCAGCGCGTAGAAACGAGAGATGACAATACCGTGGCCTCAAGAGGTGGTCTGGCCGACCGGACTTCATGAGGAGGTAGATGTTAGTTCCGGATTAGGCGACTAGATTGTGTTAGTATATGGTTCAAGCTATGAGGTAATAATGAGTACACACCTGATCCCTTGACACCGCTGAGGGTAAGGCCAGTGATCGGGACACCAGTGGTTGGGCTACCAGTTGGGGAACCGTTCTCGTAGTCCTGCTCAATGACGATACCGTACTTGGCGATGTTCTTGAGGGTGATGTCTTTGTAGGTGACGCCGGAGACGGAACCGGTAGCACCGGCGATGGTCTTGATGCGGACACCGTTGTCTGAGTTGGAGATGGTGGAGGAGGAGATGGTGACATCTTTGACGACGTTGTCGGATCGGCCACCGACACTGCCGATGAACAAACCGTGACCACCATCGCAGGATCCACCGGTGAAGGTGATATTCTATGTTGTGTTAGGGATAACTACTGCAATTTGAGAAGGCTTCACTTACAGTTCCAGAGTTGATGGCGAGGCAATCGTCCTGGTTCTTGACAATGGCGTTGGAGATGATAATGTTCTTTGAGGAACCGACGTCGTATGCGTCAGTGTTGTGTCCCAACTCGCCAGAATCACCGGCCGAGTTGTCGGTGGTAACGGAGTCGATGACAAGGTTGTCGGCTCCGTTGACACTGAAGCATTGGACCGGGTGGTTCTTGATGTTCAATCCGGTGATGGTCGAGTCGATCATCTTGTGGGCATAGAAGAACTTTGGCTTCTTCTTTCCACCGTTGGTGCCCTTTCCGTCCCACCACTTAGCGCCGTTACCATCGATGAGATGGCCAGATGCACCGGAAACCTTGATGCCAGTTCCCGCGATGGAGATCAGGGGACCTTCCCATTCCTTGTAACCAAAAGTTGTTTTGCCAGAGAAGACGACACTGATTCTCTTAGTCAATCCAGTGAGATCAAGGGTGGTACCGGCCGGCACGGCGATGTTGCTAAGAGTTATGGTACTGCAAGATTTTGTTAGATGATACAGCCGCTGTTGGATGATACCACAATTTCAGTTAGCCGCAAAGTGGATATCGGTGGCATACAGCCGTCGGAATCATGTACCCGTCTTTTGATTTCAAAGCAATCACATCTGTATTGGTACCTCGCGGTTCCCAGCTTAGATGAAAAAACATGCAATTCTAAACCTCATCTTTTCACTGTATATCATTCGAGAGATTTCTTCCCTGAAATTGCGGCGGCTGCAGTGGTGAAGGTGCAGGAGGAGGCACGCTCTTCAATGGCACTGTCAACGGCAGGAAGAGCTGGCGCTGCAGCAGCAATGTAGGCCAAGATGGCAAAAGCAGAGAATGTGTTCATCATGATGAATAGAAGTGAATAGAAAGTGAATGACTGTGTGAATGGAATGAGTGACTGTAGTTTGAACGGGACGATGAGTAACTTGGAGCAGAACGATGGGATACTTATAAAATGAATTGACGCTCATGAATGCTGCAGGGTACTTGTCATGCTAAGCAATACGAAGCAAGGCGATGGAGAGCTTATTTCCCGCAAGAGTAATACGTGCCGGCAGTCAAAGCTTGAGGACGTTAAAGCTCCACTTGGCAGCGGGTCCATGGGTGCATGATCCAAACAAAGAATTAGTAGTAGAATATTTCTGGATGCTCCTGCCGCTGCCTTTTGATGTTTTATTAAACATGGACTAAAAGCCATAAATCCTGCATCCATGGTGAAGTATCACTTTGATGACATCGTCGTAAGGTTGAGATGGAAGCCAAACAACGATGAAAATATTATCGTGTTCTACATCGTGTTTGGCTGTTCGACAGTGCTGCCCGCCTGTGTCGTGCAATCGGAGATGAGTGGGCCATTACTGTTTCGACACCCTGTCAATTTCCACGAACGCGGCACGTTGGGGCGTAAATGTTCATCGTAAGCGAGCCGTTCGTGAACACGCTTCCTTTTCGAGGGCTAACGGGGCAAGTACGGCTGCATGATGCTCCTGTTGTGGGAAGGAGATTTTACTCAGTGGTTCCCTGCAGGCCCAGTCCTGGCTGTTTCCGATCCTCCACAAAAACAACTGGTGCTGTGAATTTCCTGCGCCCGTGCATGATGTAAATTCCAAAGCTGATCAGCATTACACTGATCCATACAAGAGGTGCCCAGTTGGCATCCTCCAATGTCGTTACCTACGCCGCGTCAGATCTTTGTCAACATCATACGATCTCACCGAACTTACAGGGACTGTTACCGGGAAACAGGAAAAGACAATCGCAAATGCGGAGTAGGCGACGGCAAAAGCATTGATAGGAAGGCCCCACATCCCCAGATCCCAACGATGAGGCGGCAGTGGTTCTTTCAGTATTCGTTTCCTCAGGACACAACCTACAGAGACCATGTAGGTAGAGAGCAGGGCCAGTAGCGAGAGTGATACAATTATGTTGAACGCAATGGTCGAGCCAAGATTGATGAGACACAAAACCAAGGTCAAAAGTGTCGTCAGGTATACCGCATTATCTGGAACGTGTCTTTTGTTGTTCATTTTCGAGATCGTTCTGGAGAATGGAAATCCAAGGTCCCGTGAAAATGCCCATACCTCCCGAGAACTGGTAGCCAGTGCGGTGATATTGCCGCTATAGATCAGCAGAAACAGAATGATGGTTAGAGTCAGGGCTTGTCACGGTACGACCGCGGACAAGTCCTTCCCGCCGTTGGGGTGGCCCCACGGCACGTGATCAAGGCAGAACCGGAGTTCTGCCGAGGAAAGGTTTTAAAGCCTACGTGGCTTCAACCAATTCGTAGCTCTTTGAGCTACGTCCTGTCGTTAAACCTGCCTGTTGGTTTGCCTGCCAGTTCGTATATAGCCTGTTGAATGATACCTGTTCCTGCTGCTGCTCCTTCCTCCTGATACCCGAACCCGCCCCGTGACAGGGCTACGCCTTGACTTCCCGTGTTCGTAAATAGCTGCAGGTACGGCGCACCTGATTCTAGGACCGTTTCCAGCGGACCTATGCAGAATAACATCGTGATTAAAATGACGATCCCCAGAAACACGTTCATGATGTACGACCACCACATGACACGTGGCACAACAAATCCAGCATCTGCTACCTCTTCGGAGATGTGGACAGCGCTATCGCTTCCAAGATTGCAGTACAGTACTGTCACCTGGGAGACAAGGTAGGTGGTACCTGTAATTAATGATTAGTTGGACGGTGAGTCGAATTATGTACCATGCCGCTGGGTTTAATACCTTTACTACTCCAGCCACCATTGTTAACGACAGATGTGAATACTTCGGAAGCCGAGTTCTTCGGACACAAGACCAGAAGCGGTATCATGACGACCAGAAAGCCAACAAGATGACCATATAATGAAAGAGTCTCGATGAATGGCAGATACGGTGCTCCCCAAGTGTTGAAGAAGATGGTGATGACCAAGAAGGCGATCATGATGAGCGTGTATTGCCAGTTTGGAAATGCAAAATCTGGTGCGCCAACTTCAATCATCGCCTCAATCATCGTCGTGCACACGAACACTGAGCTGGCGACACTGGCAATCCAGCCTAGACTGCTCATCCAACCGACCGCGTAGCTGAGAAAGCGCTGATACTCCTCAGGAGCAAATTCACTTACCCAATGATATTGACCGCCTGAGGTTGGGGCCATGCTCTCCAGCTCAGCCAAACTCGCGACAATGGTTGAGTAGCAGATGACAGTGCCTATAAAAGTCCAGAAAAGCCCACCGTAGCCTCCATTCGTGAAGCCAGCACTGAGAGAAACAAGGACGAACTCCCATGTAGCCATGTAAATGCTGATAAATCCCAAGGTACTGATGAAGTCGAAGTTGCGATTAAATTCCTGCTTCTTCCCCAAACGGGCCATATCGTGAACATCGTGCTCAGTGTTTCCTAGAGCGGCATCGTAAGTAATCGAGGTGCGGCCGACGTGTTCTTCTTCATCATGATGGGTGGATTTATAGGGCTGTTTGAGCTCAACAGCATTCATGATGGTGGCGCTTCCGGTGGATTAGCGAAGGGGGGTGTTTGGAATGAAAGTAGAAGGAGTAAAGAGTCTAGGGAGAAGAATGGCACAAAAGAAATACGGAATGCATGATTAAGTACTAAGCTCGAAGTGGGAGACGGCCTGTCGGTAGAAAACGTCGCAATTGGCCAGGTATGCAGGCCGTATGCCGTAGCTTAGGACTAGTAAAGAAAAGGTGGGACTCTGAGCCGCTGGAGAATACCATTATCGGACATTGTGGCCTGCTTGCGGAGTACATCCGACACGCATTATATCCATGGTACACGGCATGTTATTGATCCTTGGGCTTGGGCGTTGTGGGAATGAAAAGCTCAAAGCGACGAGGTTGAAGTTTCAGGTCCAAGCCGTTGAATACGCGCCGAGCGAGAGACGCGCTGATAAATATATCGAATCATCTATTCGAATTTCTCCTTGCTTACAGTATTTTTCAACCAACTACAAAAGCTTTGGGTTTGATCTCGTTGTTGCGGCAGTATCGCACCATGGCATGCTGAAGCCGATACCAAGAAATCTGAATTTCCAGCTTCTATGGGCTGAATGAGCCATCATACCGTTAGGTACCGCTCTTGGTGAGGATAGGTTGAGCACAAAGCGAGCCATCACTTCACGCCTATCAAACGTATCTGGACAATTCTGATCATTTAAACTTGAGATGGATGTCACCCAAATTATGGTGATATATCCCGATCAAACTTACCAGAAATTCAGCGATATCGATCAAAAATTGTGGTACTAATCCACGCATCTGAAATCTGTGCACATATGGCGCATTAGATCCACGACTGCTTCGCCGACGCTATTTACGAACATCTAGAAGAGAAATATACGCCATGAATTGGGCGGCAATACCCTATCTATCACGTTCAGAAATTTTGCTCTAAGAGAAAGCCAAAGCCAAGCTATCACTTCTTTCCGAAGTAGTTCATCAATGTGTTGCTCTGCTTACTTGGACCCTCCTTCTTCTTATCTTTGCTTTCCTTGGGCGGTTTCTCGCCAACCCGCAAACAAGTCATCAACTCCTCGAATTCGACCTTTCCAACAATGCCACCAGACGCTTCTTTGTGGCCTCTAGCAAAAGACTCACCGAGCCTTTCCGTCAATGTCTCCGTCGGACTTCCGGCAGCAATCTTGCATAACGACTGGATAATATTGACTGGCGTATCTCTGTTTCTAGCGCATCGAGGTATGCGACATGAAAAGTTTACTTTGTCTTCCAGATACCCCTCATTAGCCACGAGGATAATCTCCAGTTTCGGTGACTGTAGATGCCCAGCCCACCGCGTTGCGATTATTGGATGAATTTGAGCCGCGCTCGAGATTCGAAAGACAGCAATTTTGCCATCAAAGGAAAATTTGGGAGCTGTATGTGTGCAACGCTCTACCTCGGAGGCGACCTCATTACGAGCAGTAAGCAGCCGTGCATTCGTCAAGATCTCTTTGGGTTCTTTCGCGTTCAGTAGCGCATCCCATGCCGATCTCACATCGTATGTAGCAGTTCTCCTAGGTGCATTGATTCGTGCTACTGCGTCGTTGATGGCTTTCTTCGTGTATTTTTTCATCGTGCTTCTCATATCTGGAAATAGTGGATCCCATTTGAGAGCAGTGCCAAGGTCTCCGTGAGTGCCCATAACACATAGCCAGTCACATTGCGTTGGCACATCTGGATGGAGTGGTGCGCAGAGGGTATATGTGAGGAGAGCACTGGTGGCTACGGGTGGAAAATTACACGCGTTGATGAGAGCCGCCCCTTGAGGATGATCTTCGAATGTTGCGAAATGGTGATCGATGACGAGAGCTTTATGTGGACTTTCGATGATGGGTGGAGATTTCCTGGATCCTTGGTCAAGCACAAATGTCCATTCCGGATTTTTCTCGGCAATTCTTATCCTTTCCGATTCTTCTATAATAGAGGTGCCCTTCTCGACCGGATGAATGTCGATAAGGTCAGGATCCAAACCAAGAAGAACCAGGATGCGAAAGAGGATGGCACCCGATGTCAATCCATCCGTATCTTTATCAGGAACGATTACTGTCTTCTGGTTTGCTTTGGCACTGGAATATTTAGTATAAAGTTGGGCATGGCTTCCATTTTGCTCACCATTCTATGATCATGTTGCGAGCCATCTGCATTTGTTCCTCCGGCGCAGGCCATATCTCTGATCCGTCCTCCTCTTTCATACACAGTGCGTTCGATAAGCAATTGAATTGATTGACCGACGCCGACGCCGTCAGGCGCCGTCAGGCGAACGAAAATCGGCCTATTTAGGCCATCAATCAAGCTTTGATATATATGAATCAATCAATCAATTGAAGCCTCAAGATTGAGTGATTGCTCCATCCATGGTGTTGAGTTCGCTTAAGTAACGTGACGTAGTTTTAGAAGGTAGCCCCTAGAAATTAGTGGGATGATCCACTAAATTTAGCGCCGACCGGCGCCGAAAATCGGGCTTTTCCTATGCTTCGAATATGTTTGAACATTGGATTAATTATATTCATTTTCTACTAATTTTACCATCACAACCACTACGTTTTCTCTACAGACTATTCAAGATGATGACTAGATTCGTACAGCGGAGAAGGCCTGAAGGCTATTCTCAAAGATCCGGTACAGCTATCGACGAAGCCTCACTGTCGCAAGATCTACCTCTAGAACCCGAAAGCCCTATACCAGTAGCTTCTATCCTTCCTCATAGGGTTATTACAACTCCCTTACGTCCTCTCAATCTCCAGCGTTGCAAGTTCGATATACAATGGTCACGGCTTCAAAAGGACGGCCAGAAACTGCGGAATCCAAGGCTTAGGCCTGTTACCAAGCAGCAGCTATCCCGACTCGACTCTTACATTTGGGAGCACGGCGCAGAGATCCAAGCGGATGGTGAGAAGCATAAGAGACTTTGGTTCTGTAAGAGGTGTCATGAATTAAGGAGTTGGCATGCAGGAATCTACGTGGCGACGTCTACCGGCGGCATACAAGGACACCTTCTCTCTCGGCACGGCGTCAAAGATCCAGGAGATTCCGTTGAAATGAATGGATTGCAAGAGGAGGAAGTAACTGAAGCGCCGTTGACACATTGCGAGACTTGTGGTCTCAAAAAGGACGATAATTTCGATGCTATCGTGTACAGACAGCAATATATTGACTGGACTATCAAGCACAATATTGCCTTCCATACAGCCTCCCATCCCGATACCCTCTCGCTACTCAAGGCCGGCGCAATTGAGGCTCTTACAGCGATTCTACCAACCGCAAAGTCCTCCGTCATTAAATGGGCTTTTGAGTCCTACGAAAAACGGTTACCGACCATCCTACACGAGATCAAGGGCGCCAAAAGTCGAATCAATATCTCAGTAGACGCCTGGAAGGGAGGAAACCATAAGAACTACCTTGCTGTCTGCTCCCACTTCATAAATTCAAACTACAGGCAGTCACGGATTCTCATCGGCTTCCCGCGCGTTTTTGGCTCACAATCTGGAGAGAATCAAGCTAAACTGATCGCCTCAGTGCTCACTACATTCGCCATCGATGGGACAAACTTGGGAGGCTTCACAGCGGATAATGCATCAGATAACGACGCCTGTGTTGCTCACCTTGAGGTTCTGATCTCTGGGCTATCCTCCGGGTGGTCCAGAAGATGGCGCATTCGCTGTATTGGCCATATCATCAATCTTATTGTAGAGGGCCTTCTCTTCGGCGATAATGAGCAATCTAAGCACAATAAGTCACTTGCCGCGGCCGGCGATGATGAACAGTTTGAGGTCTGGGCGCGCCTAGGACTTATCGGTCGCGTACACAATCTCTGCATATTCATCAATCGCTCACCTGAGCGTAGAGAAGCTTTTGAAGCGCTTTAAAAAGATGCCACACTCGATGTTTGGTATGTACTTCTCGTTGGCGGCGGGATCCGATGGCACAGCACTTTCGAGATACAACGTGTCCTTTCGCTCAGGGCGGTTATTATCAAGTGGCAGAGGCACTACAACTACACCGGTAAAGGCGTTGATATTAGGAAGTCCTTCCTCACAAATGACGACTTCGAGATGCTTGAAATTTGGTGTGCGATACTAGAAGACTTCAAGACGTTCTGTCTCAAAGAGGAGGGTAATGCGACAGAATCTATACAAGGCACAGCCGCCGGAGCCATTAAATGGTTGACTTGCATTCACGAGAGACTCACTGACGCGCAGAATGAGGTTGCTTCTCTCAATCTTGCTACTGAGTTTGCTGAACCTTACGTAGCCGGGCTCAAAGAAGCGCTTCTGAAGACCTCAAAGTACCAGACGATGATTGAAGAGTCAGATCTCTACTACGCCGCCATTATCTGCGACCCAAACCTACGATTACTATGGTTCGAAGACCACTGGGCTAAGTACAACAATCGTACCTGGTACAAACGCGCCGAGAGAGGTATGCAGCGCCTTTTTGACGAATACTGCGACAAACACGGGACCTTACCTTCACCATCACCGTCACCTACGCCAGAACCATCCTCAGAAGCGGAGAGTGAACCCAGCGGTAAGCGGCCCTCATACTACGACAAATTCAACAGATTATCAGTCCACGTGATCACCAAAAAGCGCCGGGTAGTCACCAAAGAAGACGATTATACGAGATACATCAAATATTTCGACCCTACCACCTGGAAGCCAGTTCACGACGTTGTTGGGTGGTGGGAGCAGCACCGCAATGACTATCCGATCTTATCTCGTCTTGCTTTCGATGTATTATCGATTCCTGGTATGTCTGCAGAGGTTGAGAGAGTATTTTCACAAGCCGGTAGGCTCATTACCGATGCTAGAAACGGTATGAGTGATGATACAATTGAGGCGTGTCAGATACAGCATCAAGGGCTTAAAAATGGTGTATTTTAAATCTCTCAATTGACCGATCACTCAAGCCATCAATCTCACTGACACCGACTCAATCAAGCCGTCAATCAAGCCATATATTGGCCGAATTGGGCAATCAATCTTGAGAATGGCTCAATCGATTGATTATCGAACGCACTGTTCATACATTCCGATGAACAATACTCGGGTACTTCGACTCGTTTTCTCTTCGAAGCCAAATTCGAATCGGCCGCTGTCTTTGAGCGCTTCATGATAGTCTTTGGTGCTGTGCCTGAATACGAAGCTCGGCAACGAGGGATCCAATAGTAAGGTTTGAGTCGCGTAATGTTTACACGTAAGGCTGGGTTGGAACCCCTCGATCCCCCAAGCAATCGATGGATCATGAATACGATGGAAGACGATTGTCAATGGGAAGACTCAGAAGACATTGCACAGATTTATTGCTCCTAGGTAATGACGTCTCCAGTACCCATGACTCGTGAAGCTCGATTTGGCGAGGTGATAACAAACTCTAGGATTTGCTGCTGGTGCAGGAACGATACTTAGCAACATAGAGTCGCAAGAACTGGCAGGTCTGATGTTGAGTCTGTTGTTGTTTACTACCGTGGTTGGGTGAAAGTTATAAGACATGGCCCTCATCAGGGCAGATGTCAATCTCTCGACCACATTCGTATCTCATACATTGTATTTTCTTTGCGAGGAATCTTCAAATTTGGCATACTGACTTGAAGTCTTTTCCATTGCGTGTTTGGGATTTGTGGTAGGAGATTACTGTACTGGAGACGCGATGGCCGATCGCGGAAGACCGTTACCCGAGGTCAACAAAGCCTCCACCGTTACCGTTCCATCCCATCAATCAATTTCACTACTCGGCATCCAAGTCGATGGGAAGGATGAGTCGTTTCGGTACGAGAGGGACACAAACGTGCCACACCATTCTCTGCACTGCAACCTTTGAGCTCTCGACTTGTGTCCGCTGAAGACCGCGAATCTTCCATTTCCTCCTGTCTCCCTACGCATCTTGATCCGAAATAGCTTCTCACGCTTCAAAATTCGCTGTTCCTGGGCCTCTGGACACGGAAGCTATGCGCAAAATGATAAACCAAATGACGACTCTGGGTTTAAAGGGACTGGGCACGCCTACGGACGATATCGAAGAGTTCTGGACAGATATCTCTCTCCCTGATGGCTGGATTTCCAAATCCCTAGTCATACGTCCAAAATCGATATCACGCCAAGTCTCAATGTCTGAACGCAAGGACAAGCACCCTTTGATTGTCTGCTTTTACGGTGGAGGATTCACCGCAGGACGACCAGATCAAATCACTCGACCCGGGAGAGAATTTGCAGAAAGGTTTGGAGCCGTAGTTATCTGTCCAGATTACAGACTTGTTCCCGAGGTGCGCTGGCCAACTCCGATGGAAGATGGCTATAATATTCTGTCCTACCTTTCCAAGAAGGCCGAGACAGCTTTTGGTGCAGATCTTGATGGACCTGGTGGTGGTTTCATTCTCGCGGGCGACAGCGTAGGAGCCGCCATTGCGGCAGCTTTATGGGGCGTACACTTCTTTGGCGGCAAGGACTGAGAGACTTGCCAAAATTGTCACAGGGTTATGTGTTTGCATTGCATGGCTGTTCACAAATGAGACTGTGCTACATCAATATCGCAATATATGGACTTCAAGAGAAGATAACAAAACGACTGCGGGCTTCAATATCGCCACCGTCTTCCAAGTTGAGGCAGGCTTGCAACCAGACGTCAAGTCGCTCTGGTTCTCACAGTGTCATAACATGAGCACAAACAAATCGAAAATGCGATTGCCTCCAGTCTAGCTACAAGCATGCGGTCTTGACCCACTTCGGGACGATGCTGTCGTCTTTGAAAGGATGCTTACTTCTGCTGGTGCTGAAACTCGGATCGATGTATTTAAGGAAGACGGGCACACATCATGGACAGCGCTGCCGGCTAAACTTAAGAGCCGTGACCCGACGATCGGAGGGGCACTCATGGATGGGATGTCTTGGTTGCTCCATGGCAATCCAAAAATAACATCCAGTCTTTGATCACCGAAATCCAACAATCCCATTATCCGCCCGCCAGATCAAAACACGAAAAGTGAAATCCCCCACTGGCATCGTGTTTTCTACTGAGCATGTGGCTTCTGGGATTCCTCTTGCAGGAGTACTAAACGCTAGGTTTTATGTCCGAACACGCGTCAGAAGACGAATGTAGATATTTCGTACTGGAGTAAATTAAGCTGCTGGACCGACGACTTATAGACATGCGATATACTTGAAGTTTTATACCACTGATCTACTGCTCACGATTAATTACCGAGACAGATTCGACAACCGTATTTGGAGATCTGTATTGCGAACATTCTGGCAATCTAATTGTTGATAATGGCCAGATATTTATCAATATTGATCTCGAGTTGGCGGAACTTGTTTGTAAATTGATATCGCTAAATTTCCAACAATTTGATAGATGTTGCCAGAATTTTATCAACAATAATCCCGAATTGGAGCATTCTAAATTTTGAAAAAAGTTTGAAGTGCTTGATTATTTATCGCTATCGATAATTCCCTGGCAATCGAAACTTTGAATAACGTGTTCGATCACCCAACCCGTCAGATCGCCCAACCGGTCAAAATTTGCCAAGACCCCAACTACTCTTCTTATTCTACTACGTCTCAACAACGTAATGAGTTACTACTCCAACACGAAGGGAGAATTCACCTTGCAATCCAAGCTTTGAATACCGCCCAACTCCGAAGCCAACGGGCTGCTGCGAGCGCCTTCAACGTTAAACAACAAACCCTCTCCGATCGCGTCAGAGGAGTCCCATTTATCCTCGAAAGACCACCAAACGGTCGGAAACTTACCCTTACCGAAGAGCAAACGCTTGTCCGATATATCCTCGACCTCGATTCGCGAGGATTTGCGCCCCGGCTGTGTGCGGTGGCAGATATGTACTATAGAGTATGGGACTGCAGCAGCGCAGGTAGCTGCAGAGGCGTCTGTAGCACCTCAGGGATCGAAGAAGGCTCGTGGTAGTGGTGATCAAGAAACAGCCCGACCAACTCAACGGCGCTGTGGGAACTGCTGCGCAACTGGGCATAAAGCGCGAACTTGTAAAAAAGATATCGAGATATCTTCTGAATCAGATAGCAGCACGACGGACTTGGAATCTATTGTTAATAGCGATGAAATTGAAGAGTCGTAATATAAGATGGTCGCGCCAAGAAATTTTGACCGGTCGGGTGATCTGACGGGTTGGGTGATCGAATACGTTATTGCTAGAAAATTATCGATATCGATATTCATTTTAGGTGTATCTAGCTAGATAAAACAGTTGTTCGCCTTTTCCGAGAGTTGGAAGGCAAGGAAGCGATTCTCGATATAATACGCCCGATTTCAGTTTTCGCAATGCCCTCTGCCGGTGAATGAGCTTTTTGCAAATTGTTACACGCGATGGTCCCTAGGATATTTCAGTATGCTCAAATTTCTGCCCTAATGACGGCCAATCTTCAAGTATACTCAATGATCCCGAACCTTTAGACCACGCTTCCAGTCTTCCAACTCTTCTCCTGAGGCTGCTTTCTGAGAAATGATTTGATTTATCGTCTCGATCATAGTCTGGCTTTCTTTGCTTTGGGGGATTTGGTCTTGCCAGCTAATCTTCACCCATCACCTTCAACCTCGGCTATCAACTGTCGCAATCGGTTTCGACCAGTCTTCCTGTCTTCCAACTCTTCTCCTGATACAGCTTTCTTCGAGATGATCTTACCCACCGTCTTGATGACAGTCCTGTAGCGGATCAGGTCAGGAATTCCACTGCTACGAATCTTCTATCCTTCCAATAAATCCTGCTTATCCTCCCAGATTATATCTCGCATGAGGGCTGCTCGCTCTGTGGGATTTAGAAATCCAAAGAACTATTGAGTACGATATCGAGTATTATCTTTATTGTGATGTGAAGAGGTTTCGCTCGTGGTATCGTCGTAAAAGTCAGACTCTCTGCTTGCCAATTATCAACGTTCACCAGCGCTGAGCTTGTGGCTAGTAGGAAAGGTAGAGTGCCCATTAGATGAGGAGACTGATGGGCTGGGTCGGAAATGCTTGTTAGAGTTTGGTGTACCCGCCGTACTCTAGGGAGTGTTGGGAGACGGCCTCACTTGCAAGCGCGCAGTTGGGTTCGCCGACCGAAAAGTGTCAGCCGTATTTCCAAGCTCTTCACGATTGTCTGGTTGTGACTACATGATGGATGGTTCAAGAGTAGATGTGTAGGCAGTGACGACTGATATTTATGAAGTAGTTGTTGAGTTGATGGAGGATAAGATGGTGGAAGAGCTTAAGGAGTGAGTTTTTGTGGAGCCGGCGGAACCGGGGATAAAGAAGGAGAGTGATGGGTAAGGTGAGGAATGGAGTTACGGGTAATGTCAAAGTGAGATTTGACACTCAGGGGTACCGTAATGATGTGAAAAGATGATACGCGCCGTAAGGAGGGCCGATCTCTGCGTTCAGCAGGAGATATTAAATTGAAGAGTTCCCTCATAAGGCTTATTCGATTCGTTCAAGTGTGAAAGGACCATACCCGCCGTAAGCAGGGCAAACCTCTGAGCGCGGCCAGAGATATGTAGAAAGTATTGATTGAAACTTGCTACGGAGGTGGCCGGAAGGCCCCTATATAAGCGCCCAGCGCTATCCCCAAATGGGACACAAACAAACAAGGAGAATAGCCACTTCCTCCAACAAGATATTGAGATTGAAGAGTGCTATCAAATAGCTCATTGGATTCCGTCAAGTGTGAAAGGACGAAGCGGGCCAATTTGTCGGCGGAATTTTGAGCGCGCGGCGCGAGGCATTACGTCTTGCTATATCGGGTGCAGTTTTTGTGGTAGCCTGCTTAGGTAAGTCTGCAACCTGTCCAATCGTCGACTTTCACAGTCTGTCCCTCATAGTGACAACAGATATCCCATTGCGGTATTTTCCGTGTGGGAAATCGGCACTTTAGCAACAAGAACGACAAAGGTTAGTAATCGAGCTAGCAGTACGCGATTATGGTAGCATAGGATCTTAGGCCTACCTTTGTTCTTTCCGGATCATGCTGGTATTGAGTCCCATCTACACCTTGTATTTGTTTCGTACAGCAATAGTTTGTTGCTGGATTCTTGAATTTTTCTTCTCCTTTCTTTTTAGGGTTGCAGCAGGCTCGCTCACTTTCCGGGCCTGCTGTTGCAAGACTGCGGGTTTTAGCTACGGAGACTGGTGATTAATTATCCGAGATACTTACCAGATAAGGTATCCGAAGATAATAGCAAGAGGGGCAGAACGCATGATTTAGTAGGTAATAGGAAGTTGTTAAACGTGGGGTAAGAAACTGCGGTTAAAGTGGGCAGACTGAAAGAGAACTGGGCTTTGGGGAAGAGGAGGTGAAAGAGAACTGGTCTTCGGGAGAGAGGAGGCGTACGAGGATATTAAATATACCCCTAGACCGCCTAACGAGGCTCGAGGAATACCAAATACTTTAGTATATAGGATACTATATTATCTGGGTAAAGCAACGTGCCCCATTGGTATAAAAACGTGCGGTGTTCTACGGGGATCTATGTTCATTATTAGATACCCGCCGTAATGCTACGGATACTGCCACGTGGACATGTATTTGTTTGTATTCGTGTCACGGGCTAGACCCTTGTGCCTTCATCTAGGCTTTGCCTATCTCGCTAGGGCAAGCTTGTGAATGGCTTGACATCTCCTGTCAAACCTCGGAATGATTCTGTGGCAAGCATGTGAATGGCTTGGCATCTCCTTCAAGAGGAGTTTGCAATCGTGTATCTATCTTTTCCTCCTTAGCTAGATTGTATTGCACATTTGGGTAGTTCTCCCTGGTATCCAGGCATGATCTTAACCCGTCACAATTACTCTAACTCGAAAGCGGACAGGCTCTACCTGTGCCCCCAGACCAAGTCAAGGCAATTCAGCTCAAAAGCGGAGATCTGAGCATCAGAACGGCGACAGATAGTGAAATGCAGCTTCTCAGACAATTCACGGAGGACTGGACCCCACCTATTGGGAACGGGACGTCAGTACGAAATTCAACGTATGGCGTTCTTGTACATAGCATACGTACTAGTACGATGGATACAGACAAATTCGAGGAAACTAGAGACGCCATTCTGCAAGACAATAAGCCGTTTATCCCAACCGCGGACATCAAATACATTGGATGGTTGACCCGGAAGACGCCAACAAAAGCGATGTCGTCGGTCATCATCGAGTTCACCAAGTCTGAGGACGCAAACAAGATCATCGATGAAGGTTTGGTGTGGCAAGGGGAGATGTGTCAAAGCGAACGATACCAGAGACAATGCCGACTGAAGCAGTGCTTTCAGTGCTACAAATACGGCCACATAGGAACTCAATGCAAAGCAGCGAAAACATGTGGCTACTGTGCGCAAGAACATAGTTCTAGGGACTGCCCTTCGAAGACTGGACAGACCACACTTAGAAAATGCGCCAATTGCCAGGTAGCCCATGAAGCATGGAGTCAACAATGCCCAACTAGGAAGGAGGAACTCACCCGGACAAAGGCAGCGTATGCGAACAGACCACGGTATCACCCTACGATGTTCACCTGTGATGAAATACCTATTCAAAATTCCGCCCGAGAACCTCCTGGAAGAACGAGGTCAACCACAGACCTGACCTCACGCCAAGGGCCAAGGACCAGAGGGATGCAACTATTACCTGGAAATGGACAAAAGAGACCTGCTCCAGGAGACAAGGAGAACGAAGGATCACACCAGAGTCAAAGGCCACAAAGAGCAACGAAGATGTCGAGGAGGGCGCTTGAGGCGCTAGAGGGCAATACCCTAACATGTAGAAACACACAATACATGGAAATCGATGAGGACTCGGATCTATGAAAGAGAAGGACCAACTTAATATACTACAGTACAACGTACGCAAATCAAGGGATACGGTTATGGCAACTCTACTCCGTGATCCAAGAGTAGCAGAATACGATATTATTGCTATCCAAGAACCGTGGCGCAACCCCTTCATGTCGACAACACTCCACCTAGCGAAGAATATACTCCACTTATACTACCCGACAACGAACGAGGAGGATGGCCCAGCAAGGGTGTGTTTCTTTGTCAACAAAAGGCTAGACCACGGCAGCCTGCAATTCGAACAGCACACAAGAGACGTCTGCTCATTGAAAATCAGTATCAGCAATGGCGATCAAACAGAAGACGAGCTGGTAATACACAACGTCTGCAATACGGTCCAAAACATGCCAAACCGCATCAGCTCACTGCCGACCCTAAGAGCTCGATTGGAGGAACACGCGCTGACAGAACAGATGGTATTAGGCGACTTGAACTTACACCATAGAATGTGGGGCGGCGCGCAGGTCGTACACGAAGATCGAGAAGCGGAAGAACTTATCGAAATTATGGAGAGATTTGATATATCAAGCATGCTACAGCCCGGTACGGTAACATACGAAGAAGGTAGCAGCAGGACGACGATTGATATGTGCTGGATGACATTAGGCTTGATTGACAGGACCATCAGTAGCAGAGTAGACAGAGAGCTAGACCACGACTCAGACCACCTCCCCATCAGCATCATACTGGATCTCCGGACGCGCTCCACGGAAATCAGGCCAAGATACAACTGGAAACTCCTAGACTGCAAGGAGTTCTGCGGGACGCTCAGAGACACCCTACCGGCACGAAGGAGACCAAGGACGAAAGCAGCGCTAGACATGTACACGATGGAGTTATACAAAGCGATCAAAGATGCAGCAGCGAAGACAATTCCCCTCACGAGACCATGTACCAAGGCGAAAGAGGGATGGGACGGAACATGCTCGAGAGCATTGGCAGATACAAAACGCCTAAGGCGTATACACGAGAGAAGACACACGGAGGAGACATGGGAAAACTACCGCGAGGCGAGGAACCACAAGACACGGACGATCAAGAAGGCGCTCCGGAAAGCACATAGAAACCGCGTAGAAATGGCAGCAAGCTCCACTGAATCCCTCTGGAAAATGGCCAAGTGGGCGCGCAATAGAGAAAGCCAGCCCCCAAGTGTGACGCCAATTATCAAGTGTCCGACGACCAGCAACCAGGCTACACCCTCGGCAAAAACGATTCTCCTTCGGGACGCCTTCTTCCCAGCACCGCCAGAAGCAGACCTCGACGATCTACAGGATGCAAGATATGATGATTGTATACCAATGCCAAACGTTACTGAGAAGGAGGTACTGGACGCAATACAAGCAGCGTCACCCTTCAAGGCCCCGGGACCGAATGGGATCCCAAACAAGTCCTTGCAGACGGCATCTTATATGTTGTTGGGACACCTGATGACAATCATGAATCAGCGCCTACAACTGGGCCACTACCCGACACATTTCCGAAGCTCGACCACGGTAGTGCTGCGCAAACTAGGGAAGGACGACTACTCGATTCCAAAGGCATACCGACCTATTGCGCTCCTGAATACGATTGGCAAGGCCATGGACGCAGTAATCGCTAAGAGACTTAGCTACCTGGTGGAAACACCAAGTCATCCCAAGGATGCACATGGGAGGCAGGAAGTTAAGATCAACGGAACACGCACTACACGCTGTAAACGAGAGAATCTACAACGCTTGGAACAACAGAAAAGGACAAGTCGCTAGCCTGCTGCTCCTTGACGTGTCGGGCGCCTTCGATAACGTATCCCACAAGAGACTCCTACACAATCTTCGGAAAAGAAAAGTTGATGAGAGAACAGTACGATGGATTGCTAGCTTCCTGAGCGATAGACGCACGTGAATTGTCATCGATGGCTACGAATCTGACGAGTACACGGTCGAGACTGGAGTACCACAGGGATCGCTCCTATCCCCCATCTTATACATATTCTACAACTCTGACCTTATTGAGCAATACGACTCAGGCGACGATACTGCAGCTACAGGCTATATCGATGACGCAGCCATACTTACATGGGGCAACACAACAGAGGAAACGTGCAAGAAACTCGAAAACGCGCTAGAAAAGGCAAACTGTTGGTTGGGCAAAGACACATGCATCAAAATTCGCCCCAGAAAAGTTCCAACTGACACACTTCACAAGAAGACGCACCCGTATAAACACACAACAGCCCGTTCAGACGGCATGGGGATGCATTGCGCCTAAGACAACGTGCAAATATCTAGGCGTGACGCTAGACAGCAAACTCCAGTGGAAGGAACACATCGAAGAAATCAAGCGGAAAACTACGAAAACAGTGAACGCACTGTGCTCTCTGGGTAGCTCAACATGGGGCGTCAGTCTGCTAGATATGCGAAAAATCTACCGCGGAGTAGTAGTCCCTCAGATGATGTACGCGTGCTCAATCTGGTCGAATTTAGGACTGAGGGGAAAACCATACACGAGAAAAACGCTCGATACACTTCAGTCAATCCAAGCACGTGCAGCACGAATTATCTGTGGAGCGTTCAAAGCGACATCCAGAGTCGCCCTCGACATTGAGACCTACCTGCTCCCAGTCGAACAACAGATCTGGAAACACAACACCGAAACCCCCAGTCGTATACTCACGTGCCAAGACCTCCCTGAATTGCTAGATACTCAATTCGGAGAACCAAGGTCAAGACAACGAGCAAGCTACGATAGCCCATTATACAACAAATATCGAGATGCCGAAGAGAAAGGAGCAGCGAATCTCGACAAGCGAGAGATAATCCCGCCGTTCGTAGCAGCACCATGGTGGCAAGGCCCAAAGACACATATCGCACCAAGCGATGAAGCGGCACACTCTGAAAATGACTCCGTCACTAGATTCGAGGGTAATATTTGCATCTATACAGATGGGAGTAGCATAGACGGACATACAGGCGCTGCAGCAGTCTGACCGCTGAAAAGACAGACGAGAAGCACGTACATGGGCCCTGAGTCGACCTCCACGGTGTACGCAGCTGAACTTCAAGGAATAAATCTAGCGCTGCATATGGTTCAAACAGACATCGAGGCAGAAAACGAACGGAGAGACATCAATATCTTCACCGACAACCAGGCAGCGATACGCTCGCTGACAAGGCCGGAAGGCCGATCAGGAGCATACATTGTCAAGCGGATTGTACAACGGATCACACAACTTCACGAGTACGGAGCTATCGTGAACATCCGATGGATCCCTGCCCACGAGGGAATTGACGGGAACGAGGCCGCTGACCAAACCGCCAGGGAGGCCACTGGATGAGAGAAGACGGAGAGAAAGGACCAAGAGCTGATATGCCACCGGAACTGTACCCGCTAAGAACGACACTCAAGACGTGGTGCTGGAAGGTAGTGAATAGACAATGGTTGACTAGCTGGAAATCCGAGACAAAGGGGAAAGCCACGAGGAGATGCACACCTAAGCCTACTAAAAGGGTGCTCCAGCTCCATCAAGACCGGAGCAAACGAGAAAGTGCAATCCTCGTACGGATGAGAACTGAAAAGATAGGGCTCAAGGCCTTCCTCTTCAGCCGACGTGTCCAAGGTGTCAAAAGGTGGATGAAGCAGACTAAAGTCTGAATTGATGGTGTCAAATGAACTCATTTCATTCACCTCATTTGTACTAGCTTGAACACGAGCCCCTCAATCGTGTATATATATGGGCATGCCCACGATCATCAATTCAGACTTTAGTCTGCTTCATCTACCTTTTGACAGGTTATGAGCCCGGGCTTGCACTACCGCTGTGCCCATATATAATTTGACCTACCACGCAAAGCAGATTCCTTGGTGTTGAATCACCACGCGGCCAACGGCTTTCTATGACCCATTCGAACCCTCCCGCTGATCTCTCTCGCGTCAAGGCACACGAAAAATCTCAGAACCTCGTCGATTGCGCTTCTAGTTACTACAAGCCCTGTTCACGCCGCTTCTCAGGTCTCTCGCTCCCCTACACGTCAGAAACATCACCCGTACAGTTCCTATCGCTCATACAAATCCTTGCATTAGCTAAGTGGTCTTCGATCATGTCTCCGTGACCCGCTAGGACGGTGAGCAGACATGCACTCATGGCTGAAACTTAAGCCAAATCTCTCGATCATGTCTCCGTGACCCGCTAGGACGGTGAGCAGACATGCACTCATGGCCGAAACTTAAGCCAGATCTCTCGATCATGTCTCCGTGACCCGCTAGGACGGTGAGCAGACATGCACTCATGGCTGAAACTTAAGCCAAATCTCCTCGACTGCGACGATGCGATACAATCACTAAGTCTTCATATTCTCAATCTACACTCATGGCTGAAACTCAAGCCGGATCCGGCTCTGGATCCTTCAAATTCAAAGACATACCAATACTTCAGGATGGTTATTCTGTTACTATGTGGATTGAACTGGACACCTATCTTCTCCACCAGGATTTCGAACTTATCCTTGACAATCCCATCTTATCTCCTACCGTCGAAGGCGTCACTACTCGAAACTCTACAACCCTAGACTTATCGGTCGTATGGAAGAAATCACAAAGACTTGCTCTCTCCGCCCTTCGCACGCGTCTCGGAACAGAAGCCAAGTCCTGGGTGAAGGATCCTAAGTTTGACACTGTCAAGAAGCTCTGCGATGAGCTGCTTAAGAGATTCAGACCTCAGGGCGCCGGCACATTCGCAGAACTATGTAGGGAATGGAACAACCTCTCATATTCGAACTCTCCAGACCTTCTTTCCTACATCGAAGACTTCAGACGTATTATCCGCGCCTTCGACGAACTCAACTCAGACGTCGTGCTTCCAGTACCCTTTATCGTCCAACATTACCTAGGTAACCTTGGCCCTGCCTTCGATACCTTTATCAGTACCTTCAATCAGACCGCCAACATCCTCAAGACTGAAAAGAATGACCCAATCTCCTTCGAAGAAACCGTTCATCGCGTCAGGAACGAGGAGCGTAGTCATCTTAATACCCACTCTACAGTCGCTGCAATGGTCATTCAACCCTCCATTCCTTCCCTTCCAACTACCTTTGTGCGAAAAGGCGTGTACAGCGAAGAAGTCATCGGTGATACAGTCAAAATCCACGCATCTTATTGTACCAAATGCAACCGCGCATTCCATACCAAGCACGAATGCTTTCACAATCAGAAAGGCAACCAGAATCAACAGAAGAGACCTCGCGCTGATACCGAAGACACCAAGAAGCCAGATACCAAGAAAGTTACCGCCTTAATGGCTCGAGAGGACTTCCCTTGGACTGACCTTCTTCACCAATGGCTGCTTGACAGCGCCTGCGGCCGTCACCTTACCTGGGATCGCTCTGTATTCGTCGAATATCGCGCCCTTCCTCCATCTCAACAGCGTCAATTCAGTGGTCTCTCTGGCTCTACAGCAAAAGTCATCGGTACAGGCACAGTCAGACTCTGGGTCACCACTACCAAAGGCTCATTTCGCCCTGTAGACTTTCATGGAGTCGAACATTGCCCTGAGGCAGGTGTTAATCTGCTATCCTTTGACCAACTTCTCTCTAAAGGCGTCAACTTCTCAGTTGACACATCAGGCTTCAAAATCTATATCCCAGACAAGTTCACATTCACCACCGGTCGCGTCAATGGCGTCTTCCCTCTCCATCTTCGCCGTCAACCCGTATCTTTTGCAGCCATCAATTCAGATACATTACAAATCTGGCATGAAAGGCTTGCACACATCAGTCCTCCACGCATTCGCGCTCTCGAAAAGATGGTGACAGGAATGGACCTCTCAAGACCTATCGATCGCCAACCTCCATGCGAAGCCTGCATGCTTGGGAAGATGAAGAGGACACCTCACACTGGTCACATCATGAGAGGCCGCTTCAAACTCGATCTAATCCATTCAGACATCACTGGGCCCTACCCAACGCGTGGTTTTCGCGGAGAACTATGGGTTGTCAGCTTCATTGATGACTATACTGGCTATTCTGAGGTCCATTTCATGAAGCATAAAGATGAGGTGTTTGCTCTCTTCCAGCAATTCAAGCTCACCCACGAGACTGCTACTATGCGAATTCATTTCTACCAGACTGACAATGGAGGAGAATACGTTAAATCAGCAGATGAAGCCGTACTTCTCTCTCAGGGAATCACTCACCACTGCACGACTCCATACAATCCTGAGCAGAATCCTCGATCCGAGCGCTTCAACGGCGTCATCTCGTCAATGGCAAACCCTATGATGATTGCCTCACAACTTCCTACCAAGTACTGGCCTCTCGCATATGCCTACGCCAACTTTGTACGCGTCTTAGGACCCCATCCCAGCCTTACAATGACCATCTTTGAGGCCTGGACCTCCATTGCTCCCTCAGTCTCCAATATGCTCATCTTTGGTAGCAACGGCTGGGCCATCACAAGGAAGACCAAAGGCTTCAAAGATCGCTCCCTAGCAGGCAAATTCGTTGGCTTCGATGGCCACAGCATCTACAAAGTCTTGCTCGAAAATGGTCGCATCATTCGTACATCAACCTTTCACGCCGACGAATCCATCAAGCGCCGCCAACCTATCACTTATCATCATCAACTCCCCATCTCAACCACACCCATTGACCAACCTGGTCATCTCTCTCACTCACCAACCCCTCAACGCGTTGAGCCACCAGCTCGCGAAGAGGCTACTCTCCCAGATTCCGAAAACTCTGACTCCTCTAACCTCTCTGACCCTCCATCAGTGATGGGTGACGCGCCACCACGAGAATCCCACTCCGTCGCGGTGAGAACACGTCGCCCAGATCGCCCAAGCAAGAGAGCCCGTGAGGCTGCAGGCCTTAACTCATTTATTGGCCTGTACAGCGTCCACAAAGCCACAGAAATTGCGAAGCTCATTGATGAATATAAGCCTACCCACGATCGCGAACCTATTGTTCTTACTGAGGAGCAAGCAGCCCTCGCCTTTCACGCCAATATCGCCAAATCTTCTGCCTACTGCCTCCTCTCCTTCCTAAGCCTCGCAGCCTCTACTGAGCCATTCGAGCCTACAACATACAACCAAGCCATGTCATCACCTTATGCTCCTCAATGGCTCAAGGCGATGAAGGAGGAGATGCATTCAATAGATGACAACAACGTCTGGACACTCACAACACTCCCAGAGGGCGCAAGGCCACTGACGGGTAAGTGGATGTTCAAATTGAAGCGCGGTGCCGACGGTACTGTGCTGAGATTTAAGGCAAGATACGTGGTGAGAGGTTTCGAGCAGGAATTCGGCATTAACTTCCATGATACCTTTGCCTCTGTGGTAAAGCCGATGGCATACAAAGCTCTCTTTGCTATTGCTGCCTCCCTTGACTGGGAGATTGAGCAGATGGACGTCAAAACTGCCTTTCTCTATGGCGAGGTTGATGAAACTATCTTCGTTTGTCAACCTCGTGGCTTCGAGGTTGGTGATGACTACTGTCGGCTCAATCGTGCATTATACGGCCTCAAGCAGGCACCTAGGGTTTGGTATGAAACTCTATCCGCATTCCTTGTCTCTCTCGGGTTCTCAATGCTAGATAGTGACTTCAGTGTCTTCCACAAAGGACAGCTGTTCGTCGCTATCTATGTTGACGATCTTCTGCTTGTTGGGCCCGATATGAACGAGATCAATCTTCTGAAAGATGCCTTGCACAAGCGCTTTCAGATGACTGACCTAGGGCCGGCAAAGTTCTATCTCGGCATGGCACTTCAGAGGGATCGTCAGAATCGCTCAATTGCAATTAACCAAACTGCATACATCACGAAGATTCTCGAGGATCATGCCTTCTCCGATTGTTATCCCAAACCCATTCCAATCAACCCATCTTGCCGCCCTGAACCCGCCAAAGAAGACTACCGTGCAGACCCTCAGTTCAGAACTAAATATCAATCCGCTGTCGGGTCACTCATGTATGCAATGCTCGGTACCCGGCCTGATATTGCCTTTGCAGTCTCTCTCGTCAGTCGCTTTGCGGCCAATCCAACCATCGCACATTGGTCCTTGGTGGAAGACATCTTTCGCTACCTCAAAGGTACCATCTCTGCCTCACTCGTCTACAAAGGTGAACTCAAAAACCTGGTAGGCTTCACTGACTCTGACTGGGCTGGCGACGTCGGTACAAGGCGATCAACATCTGGATATCTTTTCAACATCGGCAGTGGAGCAATTAGCTGGTCATCCAAACGACAAGCTACAGTGTCACTCTCCACTTGTGAGGCCGAATACATTGGTCAAACGAATGCAGCAAAAGAGGCCATTTGGCTGCAGCGACTACTTCACGAGATCAACCCCGAATTCGGTCCTACCACTACAGTCATCTATGCTGACAATCAAGGCGCCATTGCTCTCGCCAAGAACCCACAATCACACGGCCGCAACAAGGCTATGGACGCAAAGCATCACTGGATTCGAGAGAAGGTCGCCAAAGGTTCCATCATTCTCAAGTACATACGGACTGCAAAGATGGTCGCCGACGGCCTCACCAAAGGCCTGCCAAGGCCCACATTCGAAAACTTCAGGGCCGCCCTGGGCATCATGATTGACGCGATTCCATGGCCCTCATTCTGAGTCGACTGGCGGCACTTTCTGATCATTATATTATCTCAATGTGGTTAGCCTGCTGGCGGTCTCAATCTCTCTCCTCTATGTCTGCTGGCATTCTCCTTGGTCTTTCAGGATCTTTCAATGGATTTAATGTCAAATGAACTCATTTCATTCACCTCATTTGTACTAGCTTGAACACGAGCCCCTCAATCGTGTATATATATGGGCATGCCCACGATCATCAATTCAGACTTCAGTCTGCTTCATCTACCTTTTGACATTTAACTCATTTGCACGATCTTATTCTGTCTCAAGCAGGGGGACTGTCAAATGAACTCATTTTCATTCACCTCATTTGTACTAGCTTGAACACGAGCCCCTCAATCGTGTATATATATGGGCATGCCCACGATCATCTGTCAAAAGGTAGATGAAGCAGACTAAAGTCTGAATTGATGATCGTGGGCATGCCCATATATATACACGATTGAGGGGCTCGTGTTCAAGCTAGTACAAATGAGGTGAATGAAATGAGTTCATTTGACATTAAATCCATTGAAAGATCCTGAAAGATCAAGGAGAATGCCAGCAGACACAGAGGAGAGAGATTGAGACCGCCAGCAGGCTAACCACATTGAGATAATATAACGGTTAATTGCCGTATGAACACATACATCAAAAAATCTAGCCAACACATACATCCAATTGCTAGGACATACATTGAAAACTGCGCATACATTCGCATACATTCTAGACTGTAAATGTATGTATTAGCAATAAATTTTGTCTATGAATTTGACCCACCTTTTGATGGCGACAACGTCGCAGTCGCAGTAAGCATACGCGCTATACCGCATGTAAATAGTATATAGAAGGCTTTTATTGCATTTTTGAGCAATTCAGAGTCAGCTGATATCGTATTTACTAAACTTGTTACGCAGAGTCTATCTCCATCTCGCCACGCCTTCGGATCACGGTCATCTGGCACGTTTTATCTGTTGATTGGCCGGACGCAGGCCAGGGCACGTGAATTTTCATTGTGAGCGAGCAAGCCATTGAGCCCTGAGCCATACAGGCTTCCTCAGCCACACGGGGCTTCAGCCACGGGGTAGGTCTCAGGATGGCATGCCCACGGCTCAATTGCTTCTCGATTGAAGGCAAATGAGGTGCCCTACTGCCCGCACGTATAAGACGTTGACTACAGGGTGTAGGCGGGTGGGAATCTAGATACAAGACGAGCCTCAGAGGGCTCAGAAGTCGTGCGATATGCGAGATCGCCATGTTGTTGTTGTCGCTTGGTCGGACGAGGCCCTTGCTCCACCAGATAGACACTAGCATCTATCTCCATCTCGCCACGCCTTCGGATCACGGTCATCTGGCACGTTTTATCTGTTGATTGGCCGGACGCAGGCCAGGGCACGTGAATTTTCATTGTGAGCGAGCAAGCCATTGAGCCCTGAGCCATACAGGCTTCCTCAGCCACACGGGGCTTCAGCCACGGGGTAGGTCTCAGGATGGCATGCCCACGGCTCAATTGCTTCTCGATTGAAGGCAAATGAGGTGCCCTACTGCCCAGAAGCGAAGCGCCTGCGGCCCAGACAAACAAGAAGGAAACGAGGTGGGATAGGAGGCGAGTCTGTACGACATACTCGGTCCGGGGTAGAGGCGAGAAACACAGCGGTGTAGCGAAGCAGAGTATAGCTTTTGGCGATCGGGTGAACACAACGGTGTTATATCAGGAACAGGCGACTGATTGCAAGCTGCTGTTCGAACGAACGGGATATGTAACGGAGGAAAGCTTCGGAGGACCATCGACCCGCTGCCTTAAGCTCGAGCTCAGGCACTCCCTTCGCAGCTGCGTCCGTAGCAGCACCCCTGCGGAAGGAATGGCCTGTGTAGGACTTGTCGTCCAGCGAGGAGATAATACCAGTAGCGAGGAGGCGTCGGCGTAGTTGCATGTGTACAGCAGCGGCCGAACAATGCCCTTTGCCGATGTCGAAGAGAGGCGCCGAAAGCGGCTTCGGATCGTGCCTGAAAAGTCTTACCAGGGCGGCTACTGCACAGGTAGGTTTTCCCGTTGCGGCGATGGAGATGGGAACGCCCTGATTAGCGTAATCGGTCTTGCTACGCTTCAGGAAAATAGAGACCCCGTAAGGCTGATGGCTAGGCGTATGACGATGGAAGGCGATATCGCTCCGTAAGACGTGAGTATAGGAGAACAGCGGGTGCTCCCTATCTCTTCTAGTGTAAGCCAGCTCGCCAAGGCGGAAGAAACCAGCATAGGCCACCTTGAAGAGAGTGTCGAGATTGAGGTCGGCTCCGGTGGTCGGTTCCACAGCCGTCAGTCCCTCAAGGATGCGTACAGTAATAGGGAGCCTATTCTTGCGCTTCGGAGGCCTGAGGTTGAGAGCCCCCTGTCTTGCGCGTAGGAGCATCGGATCAGCGAACGCGCTGATAGGGTATCCCAGGTCGATATGCTTTGAACGTACTACGGAGAGGTAGCTGGCCGCTGTAGCGCCGGAAATGATGCCTTTCGCTCCTCCAGTAATGACACGCCTTGCCATCCATTCGCCGAGATTGAGGGGTTCTGCGGGATAGTCTACACAGCCCTCCAGCGTACAGAACCTCTCCCAGCTCTTGATACCCGCGCCGTACGTGTTGCGCGTGTTCTGGGCCAAGCCGTACCATAAGAGGGTAATATACTCATCAGAGAGGCCAAGGTTTCGCTCGCGAAGGGTACGGAGGAAGAACCTATGAACTGTAGGGAGGAGCTCGCTATCGTAGGAAGTATACTCGAGGCTAGGTGCTGGACGAAGCACGTTAGCAAGCTTTGTACGAGTACCGGAGTCCGACCAGGGTATCTGCCGAACGTCGGCGATAGCAGAGTAGCATGGCGCTTAAGCCGATGAGCCTGCAAAGAACGGCTGCCACGAACAGCGCGCCAAGCCCAAAGTTGCAATCCCCGGGATAGCAAGAATTCAACGGAACTGTAAGGACGATAGCGGAGAGCCCCATCGGAGGCAGAGCCAGACGATACGATCGAAACTAGACTCGCGAGGGCGTCGGCCAGATGTACCTATAGAGATGGTCCCCAACGGAGGAATGCAACGGCAACGGCAACGGCCTCCATCTCTTAGGGTTGATAAACGCCGAACGATCGGACGGCTCAACAATAGTTCAACGGAACTGTAAGATCGAAAGCGGTGAGCCCCATCGGAGGCAGAGCCAGACGATACGATCGAAACTAGACTCGCGAGGGCGTCGGCCAGATGTACCTATAGAGATGGTCCCCAACGGAGGAATGCAACGGCAACGGCAACGGCCTCCATCTCTTAGGGTTGATAAACGCCGAACGATCGGACGGCTCAACAATAGTTCAACGGAACTGTAAGATCGAAAGCGGTGAGCCCCATCGGAGGCAGAGCCAGACGATACGATCGAAACTAGACTCGCGAGAGCGTCGGCCAGATGTACCTATAGAGATGGTCCCCAACGGAGGAATGCAACGGCAACGGCAACGGCCTCCATCTCTTTTGGGTTGATAAACGCCGAACGATCGGACGGTTCAACAATAGTTCAGCGGAACTGTGAGATCGAAAACGGTGAGCCCCATCGGAGGCAGAGCTAGACGATACGATCGAAACTAGACTCGAGAGAGGGCGTCGGCCGGATGTACCTATAGAGATGGTCCCCAACGGAGGAATGCAACGGCAACGGCAACGGCCTCCATCTCTTTAGGGTTGATAAACGCCGAACGATCGGACAATTCACCAATAGTTCAGCGGAACTGTGAGATCGAAAACGGTGAGCCCCATCGGAGGCAGAGCTAGACGATACGATCGAAACTCGACTCGCGAGGGCGTCGGCCAGATGTACCTATAGAGATGGTCCCCAACGGAGGAATGCAACGGCAACGGCAACGGCCTCCATCTCTTTAGGGTTGATAAACGCCGAACGATCGGACGGTTCACCAATAGTTCAGCGGAACTGTGAGATCGAAAACGGTGAGCCCCATCGGAGGCAGAGCTAGACGATACGATCGAAACTAGACTCGCGAGGGCGTCAGCCAGATGTACCTATAGAGATGGTCCCCAACGGAGGAATGCAACGGCAACGGCAACGGCCTCCATCTCTTTAGGGTTGATAAACGCCGAACGATCGGACGGTTCACCAATAGTTCAGCGGAACTGAGATCGAAAAAAAGGTGAGCCCCATCGGAGGCAGCTAGACGATACGATCGAAAACTAGACTCGAGAGAGGGCGTCGGCCGGATATGCCTATAGAGATGGTCCCCAACGGAGGAATGCAACGGCAACGGCAACGGCCTCCATCTCTTTAGGGTTAATAAAGGCCGAACGATCGGACGGTTCAACAATAGTTCAGCGGAACTGTGAGATCGAAAGCGGTGAGCCCCATTGGGGGCAGAGCCAGGCGATACGATCAAACTGGACTCGAGAGAGGGCATCGGCCAGGCCGTTAGCCGTAGATGGAAGCCAGCGGGCTTCGATAACAATATCGCAGGCAGCGGCCTGAGTAACAATAGTGCGGAGATGGGTGTTGCTCTCACCACGAACAGCCTCCTTCGTCAACCCGGCCACGGCCGTAGAGTTGTCACAGTGGATAACGACCCGATTATGTGCCCAGAGAGACGGTCCCCAACGGAGGAATGCGACGGCAACAGCCTCCATCTCCTTAGGGTTGATAAACGCCGAACGATTGGACGGTTCAGCAATAAAAGCATGCTCGATTGCGATACTATTGGTGTAATCCCCCCAAGAGACATCGGTCTCAGAGGACTCGAAAAAGAAGCCGCCGAGGCTTTGTTGTCCGGAGGCATCAGTGAAAAGGTGGAAACAACGGCGCTTTCGATAATCGAAGAAGTAGACCCCGTTGGTTAGCTCGAGCGCATGGAGCCACCAGAGAAGGTCGTCTCGTACACCGCTAGTCAGGGCTCGGCGAAAGTGCCGATTGACTTCTCCGTATGCTCCGCTCAGGTAGTCCCAGATCGATCGAGTGTAAACCCGGCCAAGGCGGATGACGGCACTGGCCCAACTGAGCCGCCCGGCGAGGGACTTCGTATCCCGGAGCCGCGGCCTTGTCTCGGAGAGGTGATCACGGATAGCCTGGATCAAAGAATCTCTCTTCTCGTCGGAGAGACGCAGTTCCAAGCGTACCGTATCAACCAGAAGACCTAATATCTCGACGGCCGTGCCGACCACGTCTTTGGCATCCTTGCGAGGAATCCCAAGTCGATCGGTGGTCTTGATCCAGAGTTCCGAAACGCGGTCCGAAATTTCTTGAGACGTACACACAAACATAAAATCATCAAGGTAGTGCTCGATCGCGGTAGGGATACTGCGCGTGCCGGCCTGCTCGTCGAGAGCCCAATGGAGACCTTCCGCAAAGAGATTGAAGATAAATGGCGCAGTCCTGAGACCGAAAGGGAGGCAGAGTTCTTGATAATTGACGCCGTTGAGGCAAAACCCAAGATACCGGGACGAAATGAGATCCACAGGGATGTTGCGAAAAGCGTGCGCAATGTCGCGTTTCATCAGAAGACAGCCCCGGCCTGTACGAAGGACGTGCTGAACAATTCTGTCGACTCTGGTGTACTGTAGCTTGCCAAACACGCGTGGAATGGCGTCGTTGACTGAAGTTTGGGGCGGCCAAGAGAGGTCGTGGATCCGGCGTAAGGTTCCGTCTTGTTTTGGGACCATCCCAAGAGGAGCGATAAACAGGCCCGGGTCTGTAGAGATAGCCAATCGGCCGGCGGCCAGCTCCTTCGCAACGTAGCCCGTAGCTTCGGCTGCGGTCGCCTCGTCGGAGAAGTAGTTGTTCGAAACGCCGCGTACGCGAATCGTATGAGGCTCGCGGATCCCGATGGAGGCGCCGTACGTGAGTCCGTACTGTTATCCGGCTCAGTCGCCCCCGGACGACTGGTGCCATGCGGTAGTTCTAGTAAAGAGCCCTCCCTAATTTTTGCAAGGCGCGCCGCCGCTTCTTCGCGTTTGACCTGCATCTGGAGGTCGCGCTCCTCCTTTTCGCGGTCCATCCTTAGCCTGTGAGCCTCTACGGCGCGAGCCTCAGCGGCCTGGGCATTGTTGATCGCGACCGTGAAGATGACCTCTGGGTCTCGAAGACAATAGAGGGGGATCGGGTACGAGAGGAGCGAGTAGAGTGACCCGGTGGTAGGGATAAGTTGATAGGAACCGACGCGGTGATATCCTTCTTCGGAGGCATAAAGAAAGCGGTATAACTATTTAAAATCGTTAGCAGGTCAGCTCTGTTAATAAGTACAGAGCCCTAGAGATGCCAAGGAGCTCTTTGGAAGGGATTTCTGATGCTGGTGCAATATAACGATGCCCAAGACGTCGTCGAGGCCAGCGGTGTACTTGAAAAGTCTGTCGAGAAGCGGTGAACGGCTAAGCGCGGCGCGCGCAGCGGCGGGAAAGACTCGTAGGACGATAAGGAGAATATCGGGATGAAGGACGAGTCCTACAACAACAATCTAGATACAAGACGAGCCTCAGAGGGCTCAGAAGTCGTGCGATATGCGAGATCGCCATGTTGTTGTTGTCGCTTGGTCGGACGAGGCCCTTGCTCCACCAGATAGACACTAGCAGCTATGGCTCAAGTAATATAGCTGGAATTGGCTATTCCGTACAGTGAGGTTCAAGTAATCCTGGGGCGACAATATCGTATCAAACAAGTGTAGCGAAGTTTGTGAGATATAAGAGTCGTGAATTGTGCTAAGTAACTAAAGCAATAGCGAAGTAACTATGAGAGTGAAGATACGAGATACTGAGGGAGCAGTGTCTCGTCCTTTATATAGAGATCCCATCTCTATGAAAATCCTCCGTTCATTATGATCATCCCGATCATGATGAACAGCCTGAGCGGAATGAACACAAACGTTCATTCTGCTTACCTTGCCAAGAATGATCAACCACGTGATCCTTCAACCCCGTGTAACAATCATCCAATCATAAGAAGACATGATGGTATGCACTTAGGAATCCAAATGCATACGAATGCATCAAATATAATCCTGTACACGCTCACGTGACAGTATCCGTAACATAGCCCTCCTTCTTAGTAAGCTGGTCCCACAGCGCTTACTTAAGGTCACACGGACCCCGCACAGAAAACCAAAGATGTCTTCTGCATCATCTTTACGACGCAAACGTATCGCCGACGAGATCGAACAACAAGGTGATCCATTCGCTATCGCCTGCGAATACTGCTTCAAACATAACATCCTTTGCATCATTATGCCGTCGTCGAAGTCGCTGAAATGCGCAAGCTGCGCCAAGAAGGGAATTAAGTGTGTCGATGTGTCCTGGGCTTCCCTAGACAAAACGAGAGAACAAACAAAGAAGTCGTTATCTCGTGACGAGGAGAAGCTGGGGAAAATCCTTATTGAAATGCAAAGAGTGTTGAGTGAGCAACAAGAGTTGTTGTCTCGGATATCAAGGAATCGCAAAATCTTGGAGTTGGCTGAGGCGAGAGCAAAAACGAAAACAATTTGTTTATTAGAGGAACTCGAGGAAGAGGAGGAAGAGGAACGGAGAGTAAACGGTGGGCTTTCGAACGGTGAGCTCGCCGAAGCTTCTAACGATCTTTCCGTCTTCCTTGGTTCGATCGAGACTTCAGGGGTGGAGGTCTGGAATGCTCTGGATGTTCCCGATGGAAATCCCGCAGAGCTTGGAGAGAGTTCTTCAAGTGTGACATAGGCTCCCAAGTGTTTTCCGAGGTAGGATAGCCTTTCCACTTAATGAGGTACTTGTGCTGACGTTGCATAATAGCATGGTTAACGACAGTTTCGACATCATACTCAGGCTCGAGTTGATCGCCTTGGAGTATCGTTTTTTGGTCAAGCGGGGCGTCTGGATGTGCTGGTTCAAGCAGGGAGACATGGAATACCGGGTGTATTCTCATTCCCTTAGGTAGCTTGAGTTTGTAATTGACTGCACCTTTAACTTCGTCGATTTCGAAAGCGCCGAGCTTTCTGAAGTCAAGTTTCTCGCTTGGTCTTTTTGTCTTGATGTTGCGTCGCCATAGGTAAACTTTATCCCCCTTCTTAAGAACAGGTCCCACTGTTCTTTTCTGATTCACACGCATAGCCATGCGCATGTTCAAGAAGGTAATGTCATACTTCAATTGGTCGTGAAGCTGTGACAACTCAGATGCAACAACCGTTGCGTCTGTGGGTAATAGGTTTCCTTGCTCAATCTCGAATTGAGGTTCTCGTCCAAAGTTAGCAAAGAATGGAGACATCCTGATGGTGTCTTGAACAGTAGCATTATAAGCGAATGCTGCAAGAGGTAAAAGCGATACCCAATTGCTTTGATCGTCATCGACGTATATGCGAAGGTACTGTTCCATTGTCTGGTTCATTCTTTCTGTTTGTCCATCCGTCTGAGGGTGGTAAGCTGTTGATAAACTTCTTCTGATCTTTAGCATCTCACAGAGCTCTTCCCAGAAATGAGAGGTGAAGAGGCTGTCTCGATCTGAGATAATATTATCAGGAATGCCATGCTTGCTGACGACATCTCGTACGAATACTCCTGCCAAGTATCGCGTGTCGTAGCCTTTGGTAGTGGGATAAAGATCGCGTACTTCGTGAGTCGATCTATCACAACCATGATATGTTCGTACTGAACACCATCCAAGCTTGGAGAAGGTGGCAAAGGTCCAACGAAATCCATGGATATGGTTTTCCATGCGCCGTGAGGCGCTTTGTTGGGTTGGAGAAGTCCGTAGGGCTTGTGTCGTTCGTATTTGGCTTTCTTGCAAAGAACACACTTTCCTATTTCCTTGAAAACTTCCTGTCGCATGTGAGGGAAGTAGAAGGTATTCTGGAGTCGTGAAAGGACAATCTCTGGTCGGCAATGACCGTTAAGCGGAGATTCATGTTGGTGTAGGATGTACTGTTTCCTTAGGCTTGCGGGAAGATATACCAGGTCGTTGAAGATAAACAAGCCATCTTCAATACGGGTATTCAGATCCGCTGATTGAATATAGCCTTGTACATCTGGATCCTTTTGTTGCGCGTTCCTGACCTCTTGCCAATAAGAGGGCTTTCCAGACTGGAGTAATGATACCTGGTGTATAAGGGCATTACCTTCCTGTCGGAATAAAGCGCGTTCGACTCTCTCTTTTTCTCCTGCCATAAGTCTTCTCTTCGACTTAATGCATCGGCGTTGATATTTTCCTTTCCTTTCTTGTAAAGGATTTGGAAACTGTAAGATGACAGCTCTTCTGACCATCTTAGTTGCCGTCGATTCAATTCCTTTGTTGTCGTGAAATTCCGCAGGTTCTTATGGTCGGAATACACAGTGATCTTGTGTTTCGCTCCTTCAAGATAATGCTTCCAGTGCTTGAAGGCATCAACTATTGCCATAAGTTCTTTGTCTGACGTGGAGTAGTTGATTTCTGCTTTCAGGAATTTTCGTGCATGGTAAGCTACCGGTCTTAGCTTTCCATTTGAATCGGGTTGGCTGAGGCATGCTCCGAGGGCTCGATCGGATGCATCCGCCTCGACTGTGGCTGGTTTTTTTGGTCAACAGTTGCAGAATAGGTGGTGTGGTTAACCGTGTCTTGAGTGCGTCAAAGGCCTTTGCGCATGCTCATTCCATTCGAAAGTAATCCCTTTCTTCATCAATCCCGTAAGGGGTTCTGCAACCTCGGAAAAGCCTTCGATGAATTGTCGGTAGTAGTTTGCGAAGGCGTGAAATGACTGTACTCCTTTGACGTTCGAGGGTACTGGCCAATCGCGGACCTTCTGGTAGATTTCCGGATCGATCTCAAGTCCAGCTTGAGAGACAAAACATCCAACGAACTTGATTCGTTGCTTGTGAATTCGCTTTTCGATGGTTTTAGCCGTAAGTTAAATTTCATCAGTGCGCGGAGGACTGTTCGAACGTGTTTGACGTGTTCTTCGAACGTTCGAGAGTAAACCAAAATATCGTCCATATAAACAGACACAAACTTGTCTAAATGTTCACGAAGAACATTGTTCATATAGGCTTGCAGCGTAGCAGGGGCGTTTGTCAATCCGAAGGGCATGACAAGGTATTCGTAGTGCCCAAGGCGAGTGCGGAATGCTGTCTTCCACTCGTCACCTTCCTTAATCCTAATTCGATGAAAAGCCGCAGGAATATCGAATTTTGTGAACCATTTGGCTCCTTGGAGTCTGTCCCTCAACTCCTGGATTAAAGGCAGCGTGTACGCATTCTTCTCTGAAATCTCGTTCAGATGTCGGTAGTCGACACACAATCGTTGTGAACCATCGGGCTTGGGTACGTAGAAACTGGATATCCGGCGGGTGACTTTGACTCCGGATAAACCCTTTCTTCGTGAAATCGTCGATGTACTCACGAAGGGTTTCAAAGCTGATCTTCGCGCAGCGGGTAGATCTTGAACTTCTTGGGTTGTTCGTTGTTTTTGAGCTTGATCTCATGATCCCATGGTTGGTGTGGTGGAAGAGAATCCTCGATTGATTCCTCTTTGAAAAGTTCCGCAAATTCCTGGTACTCATTGGGAATTTGGAACACTGGACTATCCTCCTCTGTCTGGAGACGATAGCAGTATGCCACTTCAACGTGTGTAGGCCTTTTCCGCAAAGGTCTTTGTGCTGTCCGTGTTCTAGCGCGCATGCTAGCCTGCACGGGATATCGATGATCTGGGAACGTAAGTGTCAACGTCCCCAGTCGATATGCGGATTGTGAGTTTGAAGCCATGGCAGACCAAGGATCAGATCCGAGTCTCCAATATTCGTGACGTCTAGAACGATCCGTTCTTTTCTCCCTTGTATCCACAAGGTTACGTCTGCTTCATAAATCACCATGCCTCCATTGGAGTCGACAGGTCTCCCATCAGCGATCGTTAATGAATATGGATACCGTTTCGACTTGATAGGTATTTTCCATTCATTCACTAAGGACTCGCTTAGGAGGTTCCTATCGGCGCCAGTGTCGATGAAGGCCAATGCTGGTACATAGTCGATCTTTGCTTCGACCAGCATCTTAGGTATACCAAGGTTATTCAGGGAATGAGGCGCTTCAATTGGATTCAACAGAGGCCTCTCTACTGTTGATCCACCTCGTTTCCCGAATTCTCGTGCCATTTGCATGCATGCTTCGTGTTGACTGCGATGTCCAATCGTCGGACAAGGTGTCGAAGGTTCCTTGTCCCATTCGGATGGTGTGGGCAGGTGAAGTCGATACAAGCATCTGGGTTGAGTCCCTTATGGTGAGGGTCATCCTGATCGATGGCTCGCTTGATGTCCCTGACAAAGCGATTAATTCGGAATGTCTTGAATTCTGAATCTTCCTCATCGTCGTCTGTGGATTCCTCTTCAGAACTGTCTTCTTCCTCAGATCCGTCGTCGTCGCTAGGCACGGTTTGAGAAGAGTTGTTCTTGTAAGCAATCGGTAGTTCCTCGTTGTTCGTTCCTCCCGGGGCATTCGCCAATGCAGCGTTGAGGTCGAGTTCCGGAACGTCGGAATCTGTTAGATGATACAGCCGCTGTTGGATGATACCACAATTTCAGTTAGCCGCGAAGTGGATATCGGTGGCATACAGCCGTCGGAATCATGTACCCGTCTTTGATTTCAAAGCAATCACATCTGTATAACTATCGCTCGGTCACCGGTTCATTATGAACCTCATGCAATCCTTAATCCTCCTCATCTTTTCACTGTGTATCATTCAAGAGTTATGAGCCCGGCTTGCCTACCCTCGTAAACACACCTTACCCTTTCTGGTTTCACCGCCGTGTATTGATACAACCCCTCTATCAAACCCCATACACGCTAGTCCCATTAAGCCCATCTTTCAGTGTTTACAACGATTCTGCCATCGATCCAACTCCTCTCGGAATATACGAAAAGATCCCCACCCACCACCATGACGATGTCAGCTGCATTAGCATCGTCAAAGCTCAAGGGAGACTCCCTTGAAATCTTCCTTTCGGACCCTACAAAGTGGAACGCCTTCCGCGATTGGATTCGTCAAATAGCAATTACCGACAATCTTTGGGAATACATTGATCCAGATTTTGAGCCCAAACCTATTTCTTACTCCATCTCAACAAGCCCAGAACCCTCCCCCTGCTCAAGCCTATACAGAGCACCTGTTGTACCTCCGAAGGGCCCCACTACCCGTCGACGTTGGCCTTACGCCAGCAACAATTGGCATTCCTGACAACGCGGCAAAACGGTGGGAATTTGAGTACGAATTGGGTGTTTTCAAGATTGAAAAGTTGAGCACGACTTGAAAGTTAAGGCAATGAAGGAGCTGAAAAACAAAATCTACGCCAACGTCTCCGCTGCATACGCAGGACATCTTACTGATTGCAACACAGTTCAGGAGATCATGGCATCTTTGAAGGAGCATGTTTGCCCTACTGATCGCGCCCTCAAAATTGAGGTTCGCCGCGAATATCAGTACCTTAACTCCATTGGTCCCAAAGGCAGCGACGTCGATACTTGGATTAACAAATGGGTGTTCACCCATGGTCAAGCGGTCAAACTAATCTTGGTCAGGTTGAAGATGAACCTATCTTTGACTTCATCACAGCAGTTCGCCGGTATGATAGCCACTGGGCTGACCTTCAAGAAGCCTTCATGAACAACCTCCTCTCCGACGGCCTAGACCTCCCTCCAATTGACAAAGTAATCGCCCGATTCCGCAATACACGACGTCTCAGAGTCGTTGAGCATCGCACACATGGTCAAAATTCACCTCTAGCTTCATTTGCTA
>JABMLP010000054.1:0-46973 GCA_013176395.1 Venturia oleaginea
TTATACCTTTTCAATTCTGATCACATTTTCTCAATACAGCTTGATTCACCACAGGCAAGCCTAATATACTCATCGCCAAGGACTCCAAGCTACCTCCCTTGTAGTTCTTAACACTTTCTTCGCTCACTTTTTCCCTTGCTAGCCTTCTTCGTATACATACTTATGTTTCAATTCGCACCAGCTCTACACCTCGCCTTACCTTGGTGCTTCGCGTTACCTCATTAACCAAGTATCACTTGGACAGTAGTAAGAGTAACGGAGATATTTTCTAGCGTGGTTGTGAAAATCCAGGGCACAAGAAGATAATTCGAGATAGACTAAATTGAGTATGGACCTTCCAACCTTCCACTGAGCGAGTCAACTTTCCATTGCCTTCCTGTAAAATCCTTAAGATCAAGATGACCCCCCTCCTTCCCTCTCCTCTTCTGTTCCTTCCCCTCCCCTCTCCCTCTCCCTCTCCCTCTCCCCTTCCCCTAGCCCTCAGTCGCCTCTCCGTCAATCCTCACACACCCCTCTGCCCTCACACCGTCCTTCCCCTTCTCTCTTCCCTCGTCCACCTATTTTTTTTCTTCACAACACCAAATCGTCCTGAGAGGAGGCCCGCCAACCTTGGGTACACATTTATTGGCCGCGTTGTTTTCGCACAAATGTTTGCAGACAGTGATTCTATCGTAGCAGACTGCGTTTACGTTGAGGGTGAAGGTGAGGAGGGTAAAGAGGATAGAGTGGAGGAGGTACATGATGATGGTAGTTGGAAGGTAGTTTTGAAGAGTTTGTTTGTATACTTTTGTATATTTGATTGGAAGAGTTGGGATTTGGGCGTCTGAAAATGCGAAAAGATGGGAGAAACGATTTTTATAAGCTCTACAATCGGAATTTTTTTGAGTAGATTGTATATATAGTCGACATGGTTATTTGAGACAACGAGCGAGGCCCCGAAGTTTTACCAGCTACGACACGCAGGACATTTATATATATCCTGCGAGATTATCGAGGTTCTCGGTCCTTTTCCCTCCCCACCGCACAGCCGCTCCTTAATGTCCGGGGAAAAATCTCATGGGAAAAATCTCATGGGAAAAATCTCGTGTGCAAAACTTGTCTATTCATCGAGTCTACTTTCCCTTCCCTTCCTACGTCCCTTACCTGGTCCGTGATTTTTCAGTACATTCGTCGCGCGGTGCACAGGCACCCACCAAATCTATAGGAGTAAAAGGTGGAGACAAAGTAAAAATCATCCTCCCATTGTCCTATGGTTTTGGTTGAGGACCTGAATTGCCGAAACACCCCACGCCGAAAACTAGGTATGGGTAACCCTCAGATCCTAAAAGATAACCTCACTTCCTCTTCCCTTCCCCACCCCCTCACTCTCTGTCCGCTTCCCTCAATCCTCGCATCCCATCGCATCCCGGTTCGGGAGTTGGCGGATGGAAGGTGGATGGTATATTGATGGACGACATGCTAATTTGCGGACAGGCGATCCCTTAGAGTGTTTTCAGCGTGGTTATCTAGACAATGATCAGGCCAACGAAGGCTCAGCAACTAGCCAACTACAACACGGATGATATTTATATCGTGCTTTCAGGGGCAACGAGGCCAACAACTTTTCAAGAGGACTTGTTTTCTGGGCGGCGAAGACAGCGGTTGACCGGAATCCGAAGGACCTACATGAGATCTTTACGTTTTACGTGACCGTAATAGGATTCTGATTAAAGCTTGGGAATAGCACCATGGAATAGGAAGATTATGGATAAGAATCGACGTGTTTGATTGATAGTACGAGTCTGCTTGGTTGTATTGGCTACTCCGAAACGAAGTCATTTCGACTTGCATTTGTCCTCGTTGTCTCTGAAAGCGCAGTAGAGGGACCGACCCCTACCAATCTCGTATACAGGGCAAATTCTTTGCTCCCTCACCTCCCTCACCTCCCTCACCTCCTCACCTCCCTCACCTCCCTCACCTCCCTCACCTCCCTCTCCTCCCTCTCCTCCCTCTCCTCCCTCTCCTCCCTCTCCTCCCTCTCCTCCCTCTCCTCTCCTCTCCTTTACTGAGGACCACAGCACCATTGTATCTTGATAGTTGTCTTCCCATTTTCACTTCCAACGTTAACAGGCGTCTGCTTGCATCTCTTGCCGGGATCAGAGCAAGGAATTTGGCATGCAAGTGGTCCATCCCTGCATTGCTGCGCATTGGCGTTGAAGGTGAGGGCAAGGAGGGTAAAGGCGATGGAGTAGAGGAAGTACATGATGATAGTAGTGGTTGGTTGTATATCCGATTGAAAGAATTGAGGATGGCTGGTTTGGACTTTTATACTGGTGGATCTGTGAGGGTGTACGGTGTTGTGGAGAAATCTGTAAAGCATATGAGTAAGGTGTGTACTTATAGTCGACATGTAGTCGACATGTAAGTGTACGATGGTTTGCTTCGAAGTTATCGAGAGCGAACCACGAGTCGACATGTTGGTGTACGATAGTGTGCTTTCAAGTTTAACCAGGACAAACCACAAGCCGACTTCACTTGTTTTCTGAGAGCCAAGATAGCTAATGTTGAAAATCTTGCTGATCAATCGCTTCGTTGAACGTCGTTTAACTCTTAAGAATCCTATCCGTATCAACTGGTGTCTAATCCGCGGGCTCCGTCATGGCATTCAGGCTTGAAAGTGGGCCTCATCTGACTCCATAAAAAGGGATTCATACACCAGCCAGCAATACTAAGTTTTATATGTACTAGAAGGTAGCCTGTGGTTAAACGTGACATACGTAGTAATGTGTCATCGGAGTCCGCGGATTAATCCCTATAGCCCTAAGACCGGACACCAGTTTACGGTATTAGGTCTTTAATCTATAGCCATCTTGGCTCTTAGAACAACACTCGATCGCATAAGTTACTGAAAATGTCCTCGCTTAACGTACTCCACCACCCAACTGCTCAAACCATCCAACCGCTCAAATTTTGGCACGACCATCTCATGTTACGACTCTTTAATTTTTTCGTTATCAACAATAGATTCTAAGTCCGTCGTGCTACTATCTGATTCAGAAGATATCTCGATATCTTTTTTACGAGTTCGCGCATTATGCCCAGTTACGCCGCAGTTCCCACAGCGCCGTTCAGTTGGTCGGGCTATTTCTTGATCACCGATACCACGAGCCTTCTTCGATCCCTGAGGCGCTACAGACGCCTCTGCAGCTACCTGCGCTGCTGCAGTCCCATACTCCATAGTACCACCTTGCTGAACCCGCTTCCTTTTGCGCGATTTTCGCTTCGTTATTACTGCCAATTGCTCTTCAAGCTCGTGGTTGCGCGCAACGAGTAGAGCGTTTTGGTGAAGCATCAATTCAGCGCCCTTAACAAGCTGGGAAAGGCCAGCCTGCGCAGTAACTGGTGACCGAGTAAAAGAGTCGCTTACGAGCTTGGATTGGGATCCAAATTCATGAGTATTGCTTGGAGTCTTTGACTGCCACGGCGTTTCTGGGAGACGGGGTTCTGGCGAGGTACGTAGCCGTACTTCAAGGCGGTCCAATACCGCCTGCGCGTCGATAGGGACTAGCCCTACTGCCTCAAAGGCCTTTTGACAATTCTCTTTTGTAAACACGTCGAAAAACGCGTCTTTGAAGGCAGGGAGAAAGCCTTCCTTGTTGATATGGTACACGCGTCGGCGCGCCAAGTCTCGGACGCGTTGGGAGTACTTGCGCTTCAACGGCGAGAAGCAGACCACGTCAAGGGGCTGGAGTATATGCGACGAGTGCGATGGCATGCAGAGGGTTTAGGATCTTATTTTCGAGGCAGTAGTCCTTAAAATTCTGGTTGAGATGGCTCTCATGGCCGTCCAAAATGAGTAGCCTGTACCCCCCCACCTGCCGCGCCTTTGTATGCGCGTCAAAATGCTTCAACCACTCAAGACCAAGCGCGTTATTTGTGCAGCCGTTCTCAGAGACTGAAAGCTTCCAATTGCGCGGTATATCTGCTTCCTCGTACCACGCAGAGATGTGAACGCGTCCTTTATAGATAATGAAGGGTGGGGTTGCATACCCAGCGACGCAGATACTCTGGATAACCGTAACCAATTCGCGATCGCCCGGCTGAATGAGTTCCGGCCTTGTACGTCTCTCGGAGGCTGTAACGACCTTCATTGACCAATAACACCCATTTGGAAGCCAATCTCGTCAAAGTTGTATGTATCCTCGTCGTGGACGCCGTACTTGGCTTTGGTATCTGCAACGAGCTTGAACCACGCGCCAATAATCTCTGGATCTTCCTGTAGTATCCTCTGCCTATCCTTGGCTCGATTGAAGGCCATCTTGAGCTCATCTGAGCGCGTAACGAACCTCTCAGCCCAGTTTTTGCCCACTGGCTCTCCACCGCGTATAGCTAGCAGTTTATCGGCCATATCTGCTACCTCACAAAGCCGGGGCGCCAATCCTCGCGAATCGAGGTCAAGGATGTATCGGGCAAGCGTTTGCTCTTCGGTAAGGGTAAGTTTCCGACCATTTGGTGGTGTTTCGAGGATAAATGGGACTCCTTTAACGCGCTCAGAGAGGATTCGCTGTTTAACGTCAAAGGCACGAGCGGCGGCCCGTTGGCTTCGGAATTGGCCGGCTTGGAGGGCTTGGAGTGCGAGCTGGATTCTCCCTTCGTGTTGGAGTAATAGTGCGCTTCGTTGTTCAGATATAATCACATAAGAGGAATGGTAGAAGTCTTGGCAGATTTTGAGCGGTTGGGTGGTGGAACACGTTACTTAATGATGGTTTTTCGTACGGAATGAACACCGCACACGGCACGGTACTTAAAGAGAGACCACGTCTCTCTTTTCTCTTCATCTCATTCTCACTCGCCTGAGATCGCTTCGGTTTTGCCCGCCCACCGTCCCTTTTCAAGATGTACATAGCCTTATATAGATAAGAGGGACAGGCCTGCTTGCGGAGGATTCTGTGAGAGTCAGGCAATCCCTGAAGACTCTCCCATCGCAGGCCCTCTCCCAAACAGTCAATACAATGTGTTATTGATCCTACCTTCTTCGACGTGAATGGGTTGTGACGAAAAGCACATTAATAATCAGGCTAACGTGTTTCACCACTCACTTGGCCACCCCACTCACTTGGCCACCCCAACCACTAAATCTCAGGTCATCGTGCGATAAACCTCCCACCAATACAGCTTTTATTAAAATAATTCTAACAATACATTCTTTACGTATTTGGGCATCGATTAATCTTATGAACTTGAATACCGCAGCCATTACATGTTGGTAATGCTCGCTGTCGTACGACGACTTCCTGATCTTGAACACTATCTCTAGAGCTATTTTCGCATCCCTCGACCAAGAACTGACCCTGTTGAGCTTGTAAAACGCCTCCATATGCAATATATATCGTCTACGATACTGTTGCTTCTGTTTTCGTCGTTGGTTCTCTGCACGAAGCTTCCTATTCTCTTCTGCAAGTATTACTGCTGAATTCATTGCGACTTGACATCCTTTGATGAGTTGACCAGTTGCTTGACTACTTGGGCTCTGAGATTGGCGATGAAGAAGATTTCGGACGAGCTGAGCCTGCTGCTCAAGCTGAGCTATCGTACGAGGAGTTTCTGACGTCCACTGTGGCGCTACTCCATGAGGTGTACCTGGTGGTGAGGGCGTCTCTTCAACACGCTGAAAACCACGCGTTGATTGTCGCTGGATCTTCGCATTTTGCACGCTGTGAATGGAATTTACGATTCCACTTCGTACAAAGCTCCGGCACAGCGTTGATGAAGCGGGATACCCAGTTCTTCCCGACTAATGACGGTGGAGGATTCGTACCGCGTTTTTCGAGTAAAGCGTTTGCCATTCGTCGTACGTCGATAATTTGGGGCGGAAATCCTCGTCGATCAAGGTCTAGGATCCACTGAACCAGAGCCTGCTCTTCATGTATTTGTAACTTTCTCTTTTGGTGGTTAGATTCGCTTCGTGGTTTACCACCTTGAAGACGAGACTGAAGTGTAGATCGAGGAATATCGTACGACGCTGAGATTTGACGTTGACTTAAATTTGGATTCGTTTGAAAGTTCTGCTTCGCAAGAAGTAATATAGCCTCTTTGCAAGCCGATCCGGGGGTTGGTGTCGACATTATCGCGATAATTGTACGAAGGGATTAGACTTTTTGGTTGGGGGGCCAAGTGAGTGGGGTGGCCAGGTGAATGGTGAAACACGTTATTAAAGATGCTTGTATCCATCGCCTTCTATCCTCGCATTCCTCTCCTCTCCCATCGCCCTCCATCCTTATATCCCTCCCTCTCTTGTCCCCTCCCCTCCCTCATCTATCTATTTAGGACAACACCACTCAGCAACCGTTTTCCCATCAGGAGATTTGATATAATCCAGAAAACATGACGTTTTCCCACATGCCATATCGCATATATTTTCGTTCCATCTGCAAAACTGACTCGGGCGTTTCTGTGCGTTGGCGTGGATGGCAATGGTGAGGAGGGTGAGCGTAATAGAGTGGAGGAAGTACATCGTAGTGGTTGTCGGTAAGAGTTTGTATGTTTGATCAAAAGAATTGAGGATAGCTGATTTGAGATTGGTCGTGAAGACTAGTAAGGAATTTGAGATGGAGGAGAGTTTGGATCCGTAGGCTCTGATAGAAATATCTGCAGAAGGGGGAGTGTGTATTTGTGGAAGACCGGGGCTTGATATTAATGGCCACTCCTAACTTCTATGAGTTAGACTTAGAAATATTCATCTCGATAGAGTCACAGAACCTATTCATTGGATGCATGGATGAATGGATGAATGCAGGGCCTGTGAACGACATTAATTTGCGGACGGGCGATTGAGTTGTGTATAAAACGGCCTCCGAAAGCTCATGATCTCATCAGCTGCGATACGGACGATATTCGTATAGGGATCGATTCCTATCGACCTACATTGTCGTTTGTGTATCAACGTAGATATTCTTTAAGTTTTCTGACTGACTGACTGACTGACTGACTAGGATAAGTAACGCCTGCAACTCCAGTAATCCAGGCACATCAAGGTAGGGTCCCCACGGAGCGGTGTCAAACGGGTTGGGTCGGTTGAGGGGCGGTGCGGGGCGGGTTTAGGTCCTAGACTCCAACCCGACCCGCCCCCGCCAAGGCTAGGGGCACCGTTTGCTAAAAGGGGCGGGTTCACGTGACTAACCCCGTTACAACCTGTATTTGATACGTATACAATACGCACACAATACAGCAACGTAGAAACACCGAAAAATGATCTCCTGTTAGTCTCCTGATTGTCAACAGTAGTCTAACAGTAGTAGAATCTCAGGCTGTGGTATCTCAATTCTCAAGGTTCAAGTGGCAGTGGAATCAGTCTATTTTACTATCTTTGACGTGATCGTTTGCGCGCTGGCTCATCATCCTCGTCCCTAACATTCCGTACCATGGCTAGAAGGCTCGAACTGCTTCTTTGAAGTGCTGGTGGTGCTCTTGCTGTTGCGATGCGAGTACTGCTACGAGTCCGACCACGTTTGTTCTCACGCGTAATAAGACGATGAACACGCGCACGCCTATTTATTCGATCTCGAGCGCTATTAACCATCTCAAGCCTACCATCCAAAAGCCCTTCCTCATCTCGCCGGAGACCATTCCTCAGTAATTGAGGGTCAGTAGAAGCAACCTCAACCACAGGAACATCATCTGGATCAGCATCATCCTCGCCGTCACTGATGTCGTTGAGGGCCACCATCTGCTCAATGAAGACCGCCAGTGTATCGTCGCAGTCTATCCTCTCATCTTCCAAATCCTTGTCTGTCACCTGATTCGCCCTTGCTTGGATTGAGTAGTATTCCAATACATGTTGTCTCTCGCCGACTGTTTGCTCATGGTTACTAACCATTAACGCGCCGAGAACTGGTGCTGAATATGTCTTGTTATTCGTGTTGAAGTTACTTGCAATACTGAACTCGCATTCAATACCAACACCAGCTGCCTGGATGGCAAAGATGTCCCTAACCATTATTGCTATGCGTGGGAAACGCGGCTCAATAAGCTTCCATTGATCGAATGGTGCCTTTAACTCTGGGTTTGCATTATCTGTGAAGCATTGCTGCATTAGTAACTACTAGGAGACTATCAGGGCATCAAGCTAAGTACTTACTCCACGAGCGATAATCCTCAAACTCTCTATATGCATCGGACACAGGTTGCGATCTCTCAGCCGCTGGTATTGGGTCCGAAGCTATATTGTACGAGTCTACAACGCTATCGAGGCTAATTGTTTGTGGCTGAAGCCGTGTTGGTAGGGCGAGGCAACGTACTGATGGGGTAAGGTGCGCATAGTCGCGGTAATAAAGACTCTTTAATTCATCCCAGTAAACGCCTGCCAGTCAAATGGGTCGTCTTGTGAAGGTACCCACTCAGGGCGTAACCAAGTATCGAGTTTGTGACGAGGTTCGAGAAGGATTGCCATGCCGTACAGCTTTCCAGCCTGTGTATTTGTTGTTGCACTGTAGTAAACCTGTATCTTCTCCTTCGCCGAGGCAATTGCCTGCCTAATCTCTCTTTTCCAGCGACGCGTTTTCCCTTCAAGCACCTGTTCCGCATTCTCAAGGTGTGTATAGAGGGCGTTGTAGATGGTGTATACTTGGTGGATGGTAGGGTGACGTGAGGCGCCGATGAGCGACGTGTATACTGCAAATGGACGGAGAATAGCGATGAGTTGATTTGTCTCCATTCATCGTCATTGAGGGTAAGGTGGGGGCATTCCTTCTTTGTGTATGTGGTAACGGGTTCCCTCAGCTTGTACACGCGTACTAACATGTAGAAGGTCGAGTCCTATCTCGTAGCGACATCTTGTATGCATCTAAGGATTCGGAGGGTAGTATTGTTGGCGGGGCAGATCGTGCGGTACCAAGCAGTCTGGATCCCAACGAAGGTAAGGAATCGTCCCTCGCTCGAATTGATGAATATAGCGATTTGACGGGTCTTTGCGATAGTATATGGTAACTACGACGGAACTTAGCAATAATAGACTATCAAGTGACTATTAGGAGCCTTACATCGCGTTGAGTATTGCCCGGCTTGAGCACTTTGATCTTTTCGAGAGGGTTATTGCTTTTACCACGGATAATGCGTCAAATAACCAAACGATGGCCAGGTCAATCAACCTGACTATTGAGAGACTATGCGAGTCCACCGGGATCGCAAACGAGATCGCGTTATGTCCCTGCCTCTCTCACGTTATCCAATTCGGCCCCAATGGCCTACTTACCGACATCAAGATCCGACCGAAGGACGAGTTTGTGAAGAATTGGTTGGAGGAAGAGGAGAAAATGGCTATGGCTTTGGCAAGGGGTGAAATTGTTGGCAATACTCAACGCGATGTAAGGCTCCTAATAGTCACTTGATAGTCTATTATTGCTAAGTTCCGTCGTAGTTACCATATACTATCGCAAAGACCCGTCAAATCGCTATATTCATCAATTCGAGCGAGGGACGATTCCTTACCTTCGTTGGGATCCAGACTGCTTGGTACCGCACGATCTGCCCCGCCAACAATACTACCCTCCGAATCCTTAGATGCATACAAGATGTCGCTACGAGATAGGACTCGACCTTCTACATGTTAGTACGCGTGTACAAGCTGAGGGAACCCGTTACCACATACACAAAGAAGGAATGCCCCCACCTTACCCTCAATGACGATGAATGGAGACAAATCAACTCATCGCTATTCTCCGTCCATTTGCAGTATACACGTCGCTCATCGGCGCCTCACGTCACCCTACCATCCACCAAGTATACACCATCTACAACGCCCTCTATACACACCTTGAGAATGCGGAACAGGTGCTTGAAGGGAAAACGCGTCGCTGGAAAAGAGAGATTAGGCAGGCAATTGCCTCGGCGAAGGAGAAGATACAGGTTTACTACAGTGCAACAACAAATACACAGGCTGGAAAGCTGTACGGCATGGCAATCCTTCTCGAACCTCGTCACAAACTCGATACTTGGTTACGCCCTGAGTGGGTACCTTCACAAGACGACCCATTTGACTGGCAGGCGTTTACTGGGATGAATTAAAGAGTCTTTATTACCGCGACTATGCGCACCTTACCCCATCAGTACGTTGCCTCGCCCTACCAACACGGCTTCAGCCACAAACAATTAGCCTCGATAGCGTTGTAGACTCGTACAATATAGCTTCGGACCCAATACCAGCGGCTGAGAGATCGCAACCTGTGTCCGATGCATATAGAGAGTTTGAGGATTATCGCTCGTGGAGTAAGTACTTAGCTTGATGCCCTGATAGTCTCCTAGTAGTTACTAATGCAGCAATGCTTCACAGATAATGCAAACCCAGAGTTAAAGGCACCATTCGATCAATGGAAGCTTATTGAGCCGCGTTTCCCACGCATAGCAATAATGGTTAGGGACATCTTTGCCATCCAGGCAGCTGGTGTTGGTATTGAATGCGAGTTCAGTATTGCAAGTAACTTCAACACGAATAACAAGACATATTCAGCACCAGTTCTCGGCGCGTTAATGGTTAGTAACCATGAGCAAACAGTCGGCGAGAGACAACATGTATTGGAATACTACTCAATCCAAGCAAGGGCGAATCAGGTGACAGACAAGGATTTGGAAGATGAGAGGATAGACTGCGACGATACACTGGCGGTCTTCATTGAGCAGATGGTGGCCCTCAACGACATCAGTGACGGCGAGGATGATGCTGATCCAGATGATGTTCCTGTGGTTGAGGTTGCTTCTACTGACCCTCAATTACTGAGGAATGGTCTCCGGCGAGATGAGGAAGGGCTTTTGGATGGTAGGCTTGAGATGGTTAATAGCGCTCGAGATCGAATAAATAGGCGTGCGCGTGTTCATCGTCTTATTACGCGTGAGAACAAACGTGGTCGGACTCGTAGCAGTACTCGCATCGCAACAGCAAGAGCACCACCAGCACTTCAAAGAAGCAGTTCGAGCCTTCTAGCCATGGTACGGAATGTTAGGGACGAGGATGATGAGCCAGCGCGCAAACGATCACGTCAAAGATAGTAAAATAGACTGATTCCACTGCCACTTGAACCTTGAGAATTGAGATACCACAGCCTGAGATTCTACTACTGTTAGACTACTGTTGACAATCAGGAGACTAACAGGAGATCATTTTTCGGTGTTTCTACGTTGCTGTATTGTGTGCGTATTGTATACGTATCAAATACAGGTTGTAACGGGGTTAGTCACGTGAACCCGCCCCTTTTAGCAAACGGTGCCCCTAGCCTTGGCGGGGGCGGGTCGGGTTGGAGTCTAGGACCTAAACCCGCCCCGCACCGCCCCTCAACCGACCCAACCCGTTTGACACCGCTCCGTGGGGACCCTACCTTGATGTGCCTGGATTACTGGAGTTGCAGGCGTTACTTATCCTAGTCAGTCAGTCAGTCAGTCAGTCAGAAAACTTAAAGAATATCTACGTTGATACACAAACGACAATGTAGGTCGATAGGAATCGATCCCTATACGAATATCGTCCGTATCGCAGCTGATGAGATCATGAGCTTTCGGAGGCCGTTTTATACACAACTCAATCGCCCGTCCGCAAATTAATGTCGTTCACAGGCCCTGCATTCATCCATTCATCCATGCATCCAATGAATAGGTTCTGTGACTCTATCGAGATGAATATTTCTAAGTCTAACTCATAGAAGTTAGGAGTGGCCATTAATATCAAGCCCCGGTCTTCCACAAATACACACTCCCCCTTCTGCAGATATTTCTATCAGAGCCTACGGATCCAAACTCTCCTCCATCTCAAATTCCTTACTAGTCTTCACGACCAATCTCAAATCAGCTATCCTCAATTCTTTTGATCAAACATACAAACTCTTACCGACAACCACTACGATGTACTTCCTCCACTCTATTACGCTCACCCTCCTCACCATTGCCATCCACGCCAACGCACAGAAACGCCCGAGTCAGTTTTGCAGATGGAACGAAAATATATGCGATATGGCATGTGGGAAAACGTCATGTTTTCTGGATTATATCAAATCTCCTGATGGGAAAACGGTTGCTGAGTGGTGTTGTCCTAAATAGATAGATGAGGGAGGGGAGGGGACAAGAGAGGGAGGGATATAAGGATGGAGGGCGATGGGAGAGGAGAGGAATGCGAGGATAGAAGGCGATGGATACAAGCATCTTTAATAACGTGTTTCACCATTCACCTGGCCACCCCACTCACTTGGCCCCCCAACCAAAAAGTCTAATCCCTTCGTACAATTATCGCGATAATGTCGACACCAACCCCCGGATCGGCTTGCAAAGAGGCTATATTACTTCTTGCGAAGCAGAACTTTCAAACGAATCCAAATTTAAGTCAACGTCAAATCTCAGCGTCGTACGATATTCCTCGATCTACACTTCAGTCTCGTCTTCAAGGTGGTAAACCACGAAGCGAATCTAACCACCAAAAGAGAAAGTTACAAATACATGAAGAGCAGGCTCTGGTTCAGTGGATCCTAGACCTTGATCGACGAGGATTTCCGCCCCAAATTATCGACGTACGACGAATGGCAAACGCTTTACTCGAAAAACGCGGTACGAATCCTCCACCGTCATTAGTCGGGAAGAACTGGGTATCCCGCTTCATCAACGCTGTGCCGGAGCTTTGTACGAAGTGGAATCGTAAATTCCATTCACAGCGTGCAAAATGCGAAGATCCAGCGACAATCAACGCGTGGTTTCAGCGTGTTGAAGAGACGCCCTCACCACCAGGTACACCTCATGGAGTAGCGCCACAGTGGACGTCAGAAACTCCTCGTACGATAGCTCAGCTTGAGCAGCAGGCTCAGCTCGTCCGAAATCTTCTTCATCGCCAATCTCAGAGCCCAAGTAGTCAAGCAACTGGTCAACTCATCAAAGGATGTCAAGTCGCAATGAATTCAGCAGTAATACTTGCAGAAGAGAATAGGAAGCTTCGTGCAGAGAACCAACGACGAAAACAGAAGCAACAGTATCGTAGACGATATATATTGCATATGGAGGCGTTTTACAAGCTCAACAGGGTCAGTTCTTGGTCGAGGGATGCGAAAATAGCTCTAGAGATAGTGTTCAAGATCAGGAAGTCGTCGTACGACAGCGAGCATTACCAACATGTAATGGCTGCGGTATTCAAGTTCATAAGATTAATCGATGCCCAAATACGTAAAGAATGTATTGTTAGAATTATTTTAATAAAAGCTGTATTGGTGGGAGGTTTATCGCACGATGACCTGAGATTTAGTGGTTGGGGTGGCCAAGTGAGTGGGGTGGCCAAGTGAGTGGTGAAACACGTTAGCCTGATTATTAATGTGCTTTTCGTCACAACCCATTCACGTCGAAGAAGGTAGGATCAATAACACATTGTATTGACTGTTTGGGAGAGGGCCTGCGATGGGAGAGTCTTCAGGGATTGCCTGACTCTCACAGAATCCTCCGCAAGCAGGCCTGTCCCTCTTATCTATATAAGGCTATGTACATCTTGAAAAGGGACGGTGGGCGGGCAAAAACCGAAGCGATCTCAGGCGAGTGAGAATGAGATGAAGAGAAAAGAGAGACGTGGTCTCTCTTTAAGTACCGTGCCGTGTGCGGTGTTCATTCCGTACGAAAAACCATCATTAAGTAACGTGTTCCACCACCCAACCGCTCAAAATCTGCCAAGACTTCTACCATTCCTCTTATGTGATTATATCTGAACAACGAAGCGCACTATTACTCCAACACGAAGGGAGAATCCAGCTCGCACTCCAAGCCCTCCAAGCCGGCCAATTCCGAAGCCAACGGGCCGCCGCTCGTGCCTTTGACGTTAAACAGCGAATCCTCTCTGAGCGCGTTAAAGGAGTCCCATTTATCCTCGAAACACCACCAAATGGTCGGAAACTTACCCTTACCGAAGAGCAAACGCTTGCCCGATACATCCTTGACCTCGATTCGCGAGGATTGGCGCCCCGGCTTTGTGAGGTAGCAGATATGGCCGATAAACTGCTAGCTATACGCGGTGGAGAGCCAGTGGGCAAAAACTGGGCTGAGAGGTTCGTTACGCGCTCAGATGAGCTCAAGATGGCCTTCAATCGAGCCAAGGATAGGCAGAGGATACTACAGGAAGATCCAGAGATTATTGGCGCGTGGTTCAAGCTCGTTGCAGATACCAAAGCCAAGTACGGCGTCCACGACGAGGATACATACAACTTTGACGAGATTGGCTTCCAAATGGGTGTTATTGGGTCAATGAAGGTCGTTACAGCCTCCGAGAGACGTACAAGGCCGGAACTCATTCAGCCGGGCGATCGCGAATTGGTTACGGTTATCCAGAGTATCTGCGTCGCTGGGTATGCAACCCCACCCTTCATTATCTATAAAGGACGCGTTCACATCTCTGCGTGGTACGAGGAAGCAGATATACCGCGCAATTGGAAGCTTTCAGTCTCTGAGAACGGCTGCACAAATAACGCGCTTGGTCTTGAGTGGTTGAAGCATTTTGACGCGCATACAAAGGCGCGGCAGGTGGGGGGGTACAGGCTACTCATTTTGGACGGCCATGAGAGCCATCTCAACCAGAATTTTAAGGACTACTGCCTCGAAAATAAGATCCTAACCCTCTGCATGCCATCGCACTCGTCGCATATACTCCAGCCCCTTGACGTGGTCTGCTTCTCGCCGTTGAAGCGCAAGTACTCCCAACGCGTCCGAGACTTGGCGCGCCGACGCGTGTACCATATCAACAAGGAAGGCTTTCTCCCTGCCTTCAAAGACGCGTTTTTCGACGTGTTTACAAAAGAGAATTGTCAAAAGGCCTTTGAGGCAGTAGGGCTAGTCCCTATCGACGCGCAGGCGGTATTGGACCGCCTTGAAGTACGGCTACGTACCTCGCCAGAACCCCGTCTCCCAGAAACGCCGTGGCAGTCAAAGACTCCAAGCAATACTCATGAATTTGGATCCCAATCCAAGCTCGTAAGCGACTCTTTTACTCGGTCACCAGTTACTGCGCAGGCTGGCCTTTCCCAGCTTGTTAAGGGCGCTGAATTGATGCTTCACCAAAACGCTCTACTCGTTGCGCGCAACCACGAGCTTGAAGAGCAATTGGCAGTAATAACGAAGCGAAAATCGCGCAAAAGGAAGCGGGTTCAGCAAGGTGGTACTATGGAGTATGGGACTGCAGCAGCGCAGGTAGCTGCAGAGGCGTCTGTAGCGCCTCAGGGATCGAAGAAGGCTCGTGGTATCGGTGATCAAGAAATAGCCCGACCAACTGAACGGCGCTGTGGGAACTGCGGCGTAACTGGGCATAATGCGCGAACTCGTAAAAAAGATATCGAGATATCTTCTGAATCAGATAGTAGCACGACGGACTTAGAATCTATTGTTGATAACGAAAAAATTAAAGAGTCGTAACATGAGATGGTCGTGCCAAGAAATTTGAGCGGTTGGGTGGTGGAGTACGTTAGTTGTTTTACTACTCTAAAAATGTCACGTTTGACCTTGGACTTGACTTGGAAGCATGACTTGAATTCTATGGGATGTGCGAAGTTGTAAGGATGAGGAGCTAACTAAGAGGTAGAGACGAGTCTAAGTACTTGCGACCAGTCTCGCGCTAGACCTGATCGAGCAGAACCACCACATTTAACTACGTTTAACTGCATTCGAATACCAACATAGTTCGATCATGACAGTACCCCCCAACAAGGCCGAGGCGCAATGGTTCAAACTGAACTATTTGGCGAGGTGACTGACAAACTTGAAGCATGATCGAATCTTAACCAGGCCTGTACCCGGTTGGTTTTGGTTTTCTTGGATATCTCTGGTGAAATTCATCAACCGCGCTCTTTGCGTTGTGCAAGAATTGAAGGGGTTCCCATGTCGGTAAGTAATAGCCTTCCCATTTAACCTTGTAGTCAAATCTCTTCGTAGCTTTGTTGAATCGTGAATCAACGACTTCATCCAGGGTGTAGATTCCATCGTTTTCTTCAACATCGACGGGAGGAGGTTGCGAGTCATTCTGGTTTGGAAACATCCTGTCGGAAGGGGGGTAGGCAGGGAGTAGTAGATTTGTATGAAAGACGGGATGGCAATGCATAGAAGTAGGGAGCTCGAGTATGTAAGCGTCGTGGTCTAGGGCTTGTAGAATCTTGAATTTGCCGGCGAACTTGCAGTCGAACTTTTTGGATGGGCGCGTGGTCTTGATATTCTTGAGGTTTAGCCAAACCCAGTCACCAACTTTGTAGTTTGGAGAACCAAGCCGATGTTTGTTCTTGAAATATTCGTAGGTAGCGCTGGCGTGGCGGATCTCGTTGTAGCAAATCTTCTCAAGGTTTGCCATGAAGTCAGCCATGGAATTAGCTTTTCGTGTCTCGGTAATTTCGTGGCGAGAGGCGTTACGGTCTGGTTGAATTGGCGCTTCCAATCCGGAGCGTGGATCGTAGCCGTAGGCGGCAAAAAATGGTGTGAGTTTTGTTGCATTGGAGGGTGTGTTGTTGATCACGAATTCGCAGAGTGGTAACCATTCGTCCCAATCATCTTGTTGATAATTGCAGTAAGCACGGATGTAGATTTCGACTTGGGCATTCGCTCGCTCGGTCCCGCCATCTGTCTCGGGGTGGAAACTGGTAGAGAGGCGGATTCGGATTCCGAGGCGTTTTATTACGGGACGGTAGCTGGAAAGACGCAGCATACTCGTAGCCAAAGATTGTTTAGATTCAGTTAAGGAGTGAAGGTATCTACAAACAGAGAACCTCAATGAGGTTCTTTCTCTATACTAGGCTCAATCAGGCTTAGGCTCTTAGCCTATACCAACCATGGGCCATGCCCATAACATTACCCCCCTCCTTACCGGGTGTGCAGGACTAAAGAGGGTGTGGTAGGTGGGATAATCAAACAGACAAACGCCATACATCGCTTCTGCCAGCTTGTAGCAGATTCGAAGGCGCTGGCCACCGCTACTCGGTCTCTTCGGGCCCCTGTTTGAGCTCCTATATCTTCGCCGACACCGTCGCCCTTGCCATACTCTGCCTCGAAGCGGTCTAAGTCCTCGACTTCTGTGAATAATGAACGTGGCTGCCAATCGGGATCTGCATAGCCTTTCCATTTGATTAATAACTGACGAACCCAGCCTCGCCCAACCCGTTTCTTCTCTGCGCGAAGTATACGTTCTACTTCAAACTCAGCCTCTGTTTCTTCGGTTTGAGGCACTAATGGTGGCGGCTGGGTATCATCGGATTCTTGTGAGGGCAGTGTGTCGGTTGCGGCTCGGCGGAGTAGGTCAACGTGGAAACGGTTATGGATACCACTTGGCAGGTCAGCCAGCTCGTATACCATCGGGGAGATCTGGTTCTCGACAGTGTATTTGGCTTGCGTCCACGCCAGTTTCTTTGATAGCTGCGGAGTATTGATATTCCTAAGGTTCAACCAGACTTTGTCGCCCTTTTTTAACGTTTCGGCAGCTTGACGTGACCTGTTGGCGTCGTTCTCCATCTTCTGCTGGGACCAGGCCATCGCTGCCTGTGCATATTCTTGTGCCTCTTCTATTCGTTGCACAAAGGTCTCGGCATCGGCTGTTGGTGAGTTACTGGGTGAGATTCGTTGTACTTTCTGGATTGGTTCCGCATGGTAGCCGTGGGTTAGATAGAATGGACTCATCCCTGTGACTGAAGAGTCACGATTGTTCAGTGCTAACATAGCCGTAGGTAGTAGCGTTGGCCAGTCTAGTTGGGAGTATGCGATGAAGGCGCGGAGATAGCGTAGAACTTCCTGGTTCATACGCTCGGTCGCGCCATCGGTCTGTGGATGAAAGGCTGTAGAGAGTCTCTGCTCAATCTTTGTAAGTTCGCAAAGCTTCCTCCAAAAACGACCTGTCCAATTGCTGCCTCTGTCCGACGTCAATGCCATGGGAAATCCGTGGTAGCGATAGTGGCATTGTAAGAACCTTTTCGCGCACTCTTTGGCGCTCATTGTAGTCATAGCCTCCAACGTAACACTTTTGAGGAGGCGATCTGTGATAACCATGAGGTATTTTGGGCCGTTTTCCTCCGCGGGCAAATCAGTCATGAAATCGATTGATAGCTCGCTGTGGAAGCGGGCCGGGATTGGAAGTGGTTTCAGAAGACCTCGCTTCTTATCACGCCATATTCCTGTTCTCCCACATACGTCGCAATTACGTACAAACTGCCGGACTGTCTTGTATTGTTGGGGCCAAAAGAAACTTCTGGATAGAATCGCAAGCGTGCTATCTCTCCCTGGGTGTCCAGTAACATGGGAATCGTGAGTTTGTTGGACCAGCGTTGTTCGCAGCGGTTCCCAATCTGGTACCCATAGGATCCCTCTTCTCGTGACCGCGCCGTGGTCGTCTACTTCGCATTCGGGTAGCTGTACCGACAACTTGAGCTCTGGAGGAAAGGAACGTTCGCCAGTAACTATAGCCGTATGAATAGCTTCGTAGGATTGGTCCTCTGCTATTGCGCGATCCCAGAGAAGTTGTAACTCTGGTTTCTCGAAAAGATCGCATCCTTTTGCAACTGACCGGTTTTGACCGTACCTAGTAGTGGACCGGTGTTGACCGTTTTCGGCAGTCAGCTGGTGTCGACCGTCCAGTCCAGTATTTTGCTGGGGCTCCCGTATAACGTCCCATGTACCATTGGATGTATTCGGTGTATTGACTGGGCAGATAAGGGCTTGTATTGCGATTGTTTCGGTCGTCCTCTCGGAAAGAGGAGGAAGCCATTCGTCCTTGATCAACTGGGCCACTCGCCCTTGTAGTCTCTCGTCGTTCTTGTCATGTGGCATATCTTGATGTCTTCTTGATAGTGCGTCTGGTCTTTGCGCTAGTTTTCCGGCGCGAAATTCCAGCTGGAATTGGTACTCAGATAGAATTAGCGACCATCTTGCTTGTCTCTCTGACAAACGCTGCGCTGTCATAAAGTAGCGGAGATTCTTGTGATCGGTAAGGACTTTGAAAGGTGCTGCAACACTGCGTAGTTCTCCTCTCCAGTGTTCAATGGACTTGATTACTGCCAGTAATTCTTTATCGTGGATCTCGTAGTTACATTCAGCCGCAGTGAGCTTGCGGGAGAAGTATGCTACTGGTCGTAGTTTTCCTTTCATATCCTTCTGCGACAACGTGCCTCCCAGCGCGTAGCCAGAGCAGTCGCACTCGAGTACCGTATCCAGGTCTGGATTCCAGTGAGCCAGTATTGGGGCGGAGATGAATAGCTCCTTCAAGACTTGAAAGGCGTTCTCATGTTCTTTGTTCCAGACAAAAGCGACGGCCTTCCGTGTTAACTTGATTAAGGGGTCGGAGAGCTCTGAGAAGTTGTCGATGAAGTCTCGGTAGAAATTTGCAAAGCCTAGGAAGGAGCGTACGCCTGTGACATTGACTGGAGCCTCCCATTCTTTAATCGCGGCAACTTTCTCTGGGTCGACTTTGATCCCTTCTCCTGCAGTGATAATGAACCCCAGATATTTGACCTCCTGAACAGCAAACTCGCACTTGCTTAAGTCTAGCCGAAGTCCAGCAGTCTTGAGCTTGGCAAGACTTTGGTTAACCTTAACCATGTGATCCAGATAGTCGCCGTCGCTCCATATCAAGACATCGTCCATGTAGGCTGAACAGCAGATATCTAGGGATTCCCGTAGGACTCCGTTGATGTATCGTTGAAAGCTCGCGGGTGCGCCAGCTAGTCCGAAGGGGGTAACTAGCCATTCGAATAGTCCAAATCGAGTGCGAAAAGCCGTTTTCCACTCATCGCCGTGCTTGATGCGGAGCCGATGAAATGCCGCTCTGACGTCAAGTTTGGTGTACCAACGCGCTGTTGCTAGATTTCGTAGGGTTTCTCGGATTAGTGGCAATGGGTAGCGGTCCGATCGAGTGATTCGATTCAGTGCCCGATAGTCTACACACATCCGAATGCCTCCACCTGGTTTCCTTACAAATAAGACTGGGGCTGCCGCTGGTGAGTTGCTGGCGCGTATCCAGCCCTTGTCCATATAGTCCGAAAGTGTTTTTCGTAGGACTAATAGCTCTTCCCTCGACATGCCGTATAATGGGCCCCAAGGAACTTCTGCCTCGCGACCTTGTTCATCTCGTATCAATTCGATAACGTGATCGCGACCCTCTTGATGGGGCGCGATCTCTCCGTCTTCGTCGTCGAGAAAGGCATCAGCATGCTCTGCTATTTCTTCTGGTATCTCTTGTCGGATTTCTTCCTCAGTCTTTCTCTGTTTTCTTTCTGCTAACTTGCTTAGGGCCTTGTTGATATCCGACATCGAGATAGCCAGCACTTGTGTACCATCCGGTCCATCTCTTCTCAACCGTCGCTGGGCCCTTCCAACAATAGCTGCAAATACAGATCCTGACACTAGACAAGCCGCCCGCACGTGAGCGAGCCGGTCTCGCGCTTTGGTGTTCTGTTCTAGCCACCCCTTTTCTCTTACCGTGATGCGCTGGGATCCTTGACCAATAAGCAGCTTTCTCTTAGCTGCTATATATCGCACCCAGTTTCTCTCTGCCCATGCCTTGCCTAGGATAATAGGGAAGCTCAATCCTTTCACTATATACCCATAGACTCGCTCTGCTCGACCATCAATGTCGATCGTAGCGTAGGTCATGTGCGTAATACGGAGGTCTTCTCCGTTCTCGTGGCTCTCTTTAGCCAGTGCCAATTGTTTGGTGTCAATTGGGATGCGCGGTAGACGATGTGTTTGGACACTCTTCTCGCTGAAAGCAGCATAAGGGAGGCAGCCGTTATCAAAGAAGGATTCGGTGAAAGAAGTTCCGTTGATCAAGGTATCTATCAAGAAGGGTGTACTTTCCATCCTATCCTTTGCTGCTTTGATTTCTCTTATGCCTGGTAGCTTTGTAATGTCTTCGCCATGTACATCTACTTCAGACCCTCGTGCGCGACGATGCACAAGGGTAGCTAGTTTTCCGACTCTGATGAGGCTTCCTGTAGGGAGTCATCGGTATGCTGTGTAATTACCGCAGTGACCTGAGTCTTTGGACGTGTTGCTGGTCGGAATTCGCATACGTTCGGGTGGTGCTTGGGCTTCTTACAGCGCCCGCATTTGCCCGCTTGTATAAGTGCCAAGAACTCTGTTTGGGATCGCCATTTCGCTCTAGGTCGTCGGTCCTTCTTCGCATCCTTTCCGAGTGTATCGACCCGAGCTATCAGTGCTGCGATCTGCGCTGAAAGGGCGTTGATGCCAGTCATTTCGACATCGCCTTCTGCGTCACGACTGACTGTTTGGGGTGATTGTGGCCTCCCTCGAGTCGTTGGCGTCTCCTTATCCGTACTTGGATAGCGGCGTTGGTGGGATAGAGCCTCTGTCTTCGTCGCGAAGTACTGTACATCTTTTACGTAAGTGTCGTAGTCGTCCCTGGACAATCGCACTGATTTCAAGGTCTGTTGGAGGGAGTAGTTGAGCGCGTTGTTCATGATAGTGATCTTTGAGGCTCTTTGCGGCGCTAGGGATCCAGCTTGCGATGTCAGTTGTTCGAACTGCTGGCGGAAGTCTTCGAACGGTTGTCTGCTGCCTTGGCTAATCTTGTTCAGCTCGTCGAGAGCTTTAGCTTCCGCTTCATGATCTAAGAACTTGTCGTCCATATGCTTGATAAAGGACTCGGGTTCGTAGTTGTCATGTTGCTCTCCATTGCTTAGCCATTGAATGACGCGTTGTTGTTTCTCTGTCGGAAGCCCGTTGAAGATGTTCGCGCATATTCCTTGATTGCTTCCAAGCTTCCCATTTTCAACAGTGATTTTTGTCTTGATCTGCCATCTGAACAGCGTGTAGTTGTCTCTTTTCCCGTCCCATTTAGGCCATGCAATAGCTTTTGCACCGGTGTTCCCATCAACACTGACTGCGGTCAGAGCTGCCACCAATTGTTGTACGGTGTCAGGCGAATTTGCTCGAGCCATTGAGAGTTTGTCGATTCCTTGCGTAATGCTCGCGATTGGGTCGTCGTCGGTAGTAGGGGTGTAGGTTGTAGGAGTCGATAGGGTACTGTTGCTACGCATCAAGTACACCTAGGTTTGTAAAGAACTGAATCTATATTACGGGACGGTAGCTGGAAAGACGCAGCATACTCGTAGCCAAAGATTGTTTAGATTCAGTTAAGGAGTGAAGGTATCTACAAACAGAGAACCTCAATGAGGTTCTTTCTCTATACTAGGCTCAATCAGGCTTAGGCTCTTAGCCTATACCAACCATGGGCCATGCCCATAACACGTTTGCAGAGTACTTTCCAGAGGATAGCAACGAATTGGGATCCTCGGTCGGAGATAATGCTTCGAGGTAAGCCGTGGAGGCGGTAGACGTGTTGGAGAAAGAGTAAGGCGCATTCGCGGGCTTCTGGGAGTTTTTGGCAGGGGATAAGGTGCTTGATTTTGGTGAGGCGATCGACAATTACTAAGAGGCAGGTATTACCTCCTTTGCGTGTAGCAGGTAAATCGGTAATGAAGTCCATCTGGATGTCTTCCCATCTTCATTGAGGGGCTTCGAGAGTGTTGAGGAGTCCTTGGTACATTAGGTTGCTCGGTTTTGCGCGTCGACAGGCGTCGCATCGTGAGACCCATTTGTCCGAGTTGGCGTGCATGCCATGCCAGTAGTAGAACTTGCGGAGTTTGAGGAAGTTGTTAGCTTTACCCGGGTGACCTGCGACATTACAGTCGTGGTTCGCTTTCAGAATGTATGCTTGTAGTGTATCGTCTTGGGGAATAAATAGACACTTTTTATACCAAAGGCGGCCGTCGCGTTCTTCGCAGTCTTGCATCCGCAACGTTCGGTGGTGGGTTTTGCCGTCGCGTAGTTTTTTCAAGACTTCGCGTGGTTCTTTGTCTTTAGTCAACGCTCTAGCGTAGAGTTCTTTAGTCAACGCTCTAGCGTAGAGTTCTTCAAACTTGTCTTCGTCCCAAATAAGCTCTTCGTCGTCTGGGTCTTGCGAAGGGATGAATATGTCCGGAGGGGAGAACGGGGTGGTTGGGGTTTGTTCTTCAGCTACTGCGTCGTTGCTAGGTTTGTTCCATATATCGTTGAGGGGCTCAAGGGATTCGTCCCCGTCATTTTCGGAAGAGTCGCGGTAGTCTGGGTTTTTCTCGAAGTCTTGTGGAGAGGAGTGGTCACGACGCGTAACTGGGCATAATGAAAGATTGTGGACTTGGAGCGCTAGTTCTTTTCGAATCTTAGGGTCAAGTGTGTGGGGTTTAAGCATAACCTGTGACTGGTGCTGGATACGCGGGTCGGATACGTTTGAGGGGAGGTCTTGGGAGCGGCGGGTCAAGGCGTCGGGTTTCGTAGTATCTTTTCCTGGTCTCCATTTGATTTCGAAGTGGAATTGGGAGAGGAATTCGGTCCAACGGGCTTGTCGGCGAGTGAGTTTTTTGGTTGACATGTAGTATTCGAGGTTTCGGTGGTCTGTAATAACTTCGATCGGGTCTTCAGTTCCTTCGAGCTCTCCTCGCCACTCTTCAAATGCGCGAATGATTGCTAGGAGTTCTTTGTCGTAGATTTCGTAATTACACTCCTGAGGTGTGAACTTGTGAGAGAAGAAGGCGACGGGGTGTAGCAAACCGTCATTGCCGTTTTGTGAGAGTACTCCAGCGCCTACCCAGTCGGAGGCGTCTGTTTCGACAATACACTTCTTTGTAGGGTCGAAATGTGCGAGGATTGGTGCGGAGATGAAGGCTTCTTGGAGTTTATCAAAAGCGGCGCGCTGTTTTGGGCCGAAGTAGAACGGCTTGTCTTTTTTCAGTAAGTCGGTAAGAGGTTTCGCGGTGGAGGAGTAATTGAAAATAAAACGGCGGTAGAAATTGGCAAAACCGAGGAAGGATTGGACGTCATGGCGAGTGGTACAGTATTGCCAATCAATGATTGTTTTGACTTTGTCCGGGTCCATCCGGATTCCGTGGTCTGTGATAATTAAACCGAGAAATTTGACTTCTGTCTGGTAGAATTCGCATTTGTCGATGTCGATGTTGAGTCCTGCTGCGTGCATTCGTTCGATAACCTGCCGCACTTGAATTTTATGCTCTTCGAGAGTTTCGCTGTAGATTAGGATGTCGTCGAGGTACGCGGTGCAGAAAACGTCGAGAAAGTCTTTAAGTTGTTCGTTAATATACGACTGCCAGGTCGCCGGGGCATTGCAGAGGCCGAAGTTCATAACTAGAGATTCGAACAGACCGAAGCAGGTTCTGAATGCAGTGAGAGGAACGCTGTCGGGGTGGACTCGGAGTGCGTTGAATGCTGAGATAATATCGATCTTCGTGAAGTACTTGGCTTTGCTGAGTTTGTCTAGGGTTTCGCGGAGTAAGGGAATAGGGTATCGGTTTTTTCGAGTATTCGCGTTGAGTTTTCGGTAGTCTACGCAGAATCGCAGACCACCACCTGGTTTTTTAACAAAGATACATGGGGAACTGACGTCGGACTGGCTTTTTCTGATAAAACCTTTTCCCAAATTCTCCTCCAGCCATTTCCGGAGGCATTTGAGTTCGTTCTGGGACATACCGTAGAGAGGAGCGTTGGGTAACTGGTCTTTCTTGTCTTCTTGAATTTCGATTTTGTGGTCGACGAGGCGTGAAGGGGGCAGTGAATCAGCAGCTTTTCTGTTAAAAGCGTGCGCGAGGTCGTGAAGGTCTTTGGGTAACTGGGGGCGAGGGTCTTTGTAATCTGGTTTCTTCGCCAGAAATTCATCGATATCTTGAATACTGATTGCGTAGATTTGAGCATTGGGCTGCTTAGAATTCCATTGAAAAGCGTGAGAGTTGACAATCTTCCAATCGCGAGGAGAGTCCGGGGTTTCTTGAGGCGGTGCGCGGGCACCAAACGGGAGCGGGATATACTCAACAGAGCCCTTGTGGCCCTGAAGACATTTCTTAGAACAGTGGGTACCGAAGTGAATACTACGATTCTCAAAATCGAGTTTCACACCGTGGAGGTTCATCCAGGGAGTGCCAAAGATGACTGCTGCGGAGCCGAGACGGGTAACAAAGAATTTCGTGGTTTCGAGGTGGTGTTCTCCGGTTCTGACGGAGACGTGGATTTCGTGAGTAACGTAAGAGGGTGCAGAGGATGCCTGTTCGCCGTCAAAGGCTTTGAGGCGGCGGGGGTTTTCGAGGGGAATAAAGGGAAAGCCGTGGGATTGCGCAAAATCGAGGTCTATGAAACTTCCTGTGGCAAAGGAATCAGTAACGGCGAGGGTTTTGATCGATTCATTAAGTGTAATTGGGACTATGATTGGTCTAGAGTCTACTGGTCCATCAATCTCTCCTGTTGATTTCTCTGAGTAACCTAGAACTGCCGAACTGATGTGAAGAACATGTCGTTTCGATTTGTTGTCGTGTCTCGATGAACGTCTTTTCAACGAGACTGTGAGTTTTCCGAACTCGGGGTGTATGGGGCTGATCCGAAGCCGTAGCTTGTGGTGCTAGAAGAGGCGGTAGAACTTGAGCGTTCTTCAGGGCCTTGAGTGATCCGGGAAGTCTGGACGTTCTGTGGATACGCTCCCGATGCTCCTGACATACTCATATTGCTAAAGCTCATAGGGGGAATGAAGTTTCGAGCTCCGGAGTTGCCAAACTGCATGGGGTCACTGGCGAACTGGTTGGGAGTAGTGAACTGATTGGAGGGGCGTCCACGCTGGGCTTTCTTAGGGCATACGGCGGCGATGTGCTTCTGACCATTAGGCATAATTACTACGGGCTCTCCGCAGTATCCGCAACGGTTGTTGGTCTTTCGCCATTGGATATTGGCGGCTTTCTCTTCCAGGGTCCAGGATGCAATTGGTTTCATCTGGAGAGACGGGAGGCAGGTACCTATGTCGGCGCCGGCACTACCGTTGAGGTTCATAACTGAAATGTCCATGGCATCTCCGAAAGCGTGAGAAGTGGCGGGGGAGACTAGGAATGCGCGTTGGGATGCAGAGGGAGCGGTAGCTGATGTAGATGATCCTGAGAATACGGGAGCTTTTCGAGCTCGAGAGATTTTCTCGAATTGTTTCATGTTGGCTTCGCAGTTGTGGCACAGATCGATTAACTCCTCCAGTTTCTTTGTCGTAGGGACGTGAATCATTGCTCCGCTGAGTTCTGCGCTCAGGCCGTTGCGAAAGTTGACAATCATAAGTTGTTCCAAGGGGTTTGCGGGTTCTGAGACGTGAGGGAGGGTGATTCCGGCTTCTTGGAGTAGGCGTCGGAAGTCTACGGCGTAAGTAGCAAATGTTCGGTTTGCCATCTTGTGGTTCTGCAGCTTATTCATAGCATCTTGAATATCGAAACGAGGAGCGTAGCTGTCGTTGAGTTTTGAGATAAATTCGTCGAGGGATTCAAAAGGCCATGAATTCGTAGTTTCGTTGTAGTATGGGCGAATTGTGGATTTGCACTTGTCGTCAAGTCGATTGAAGGCGTAAGTAACTTGTGAGTTTACTGAAGGGAATGCTTTGGAGTCTGCGCTGAGTTTTATCCGGAGGTCTAAGAGCTAGCTCTTGTATTTTTTTTTATCTCCTTCAAAGATAGAGATGTCGCCTTGGGTTGGTCGAGGGGCGGAGATTTCGCGAGAAGTAACGCCCTGGAGTTCTGCTCGAAGGGCGCGAGCTTCGTTCTCAGAGGCTTCGAGCTTGAGTTCTTGAATTGAACGGGACATGGTATCCTGGTCTCGCTGGGCTGTGTTGAACATATGGGAGATGGTAGCTAAAAGCTGGAGGAGTGGGAGCGCCGAAGCGCGGTCGAGAGTAACGTGTGAGACTGGGACGTATTCATTTTCGTTGACTGAGGCTTCGTCCGCCGGGGTTGCAAAGGTAGCTTGGATCTTCTGAGTAAGGGTTGCTGCGAGTCTAGGGGTTATAAAGAAGTCGTAGAAGGCTAGGGGGTTTTCGAGAGTACTGTTTTCGAGGGTGGTAGTATCGTCCGCAAGGGAGGGAAGGTCGAGAATTCGGGGCATAGTTGGTGAGGTTTGTCGGCTGCGTAGACAATAGCAGCCCGACTTTTATCGTGAAAAGGGATCCTTACAAACTGTCACGTTTGACCTTGGACTTGACTTGGAAGCATGACTTGAATTCTATGGGATGTGCGAAGTTGTAAGGATGAGGAGCTAACTAAGAGGTAGAGACGAGTCTAAGTACTTGCGACCAGTCTCGCGCTAGACCTGATCGAGCAGAACCACCACATTTAACTACGTTTAACTGCATTCGAATACCAACATAGTTCGATCATGACAAAAAAGACAAACGCATTCCTGATAGTCTCTAACGCGTTTAATAGGACCTAGCAATCGAATTCAACAAGGAGCCTGCTGTCTGCCCAGTTGAACAACGTACTACAATGTCCTCACTGCAGTTCTTTACTGCCGTTCTTTACTGCCAGTGAATTTGCATTCATTCGCAATCGTCTCGCAACTACAGACATGTTTGAAGTTATTCCTGGTCCACCTGGTTGGTGGGAAGCACATCCTGGCTCTGAAATCGCATTGCGATCTACCTGCTCCAGACCTCGCCGACGATACCTACGCCTTAATGTTTAGGCCAAAGAAGGCAGCAAGAGAGAGATATGCCATGGTAAGAGATATGGACTTGGAGACACTTGTTATGGTTCCACTTGAAGAACAGGCGACTGATATCATGGGTAATCTGATTGATGAGGGTGATATACTACCAGAGAATACGAGGGTAGCGGAAATAGCTCGTGCCGAGCCCGTGGATGAGACAGATGTTGATGATCATAATGATGATGAGGAGGATGATGTTGGTGATGAAGAGGCTGGTCTTCATATTATTGGCGGGGACTTAATGATTGACGGGGACTTAATGATTGACGGGGACTTAATGATTGACGGGGACTTAATGATTGACGATCCTTCTGATGAGGAGTAGTTCTTTTATGATTGAAGCGATTCGTGTATGCTAGAAACAATGAACAACTCTCCTTCACTTCTGACTGTCAGGAAACTATGAGGATTATTATAAGAGACTTAAGAGTACTGGGTACTCCTTCTACCGTTCTATATAATAATATCTAAATATTCTTCCTCTTTCCTTATGTAGTTAGGTCTATGGTAGTAATCTTTTAGTAATCTTTATTACACATTATATAAGCATCACGAGAACCTGTAATGGTGGGAGACGGGGCGGGTTATGTAGAATCTATAACCCGCCCCAAAAACCCGCCCCAACCCGTCTCCCCCCGACCTGTTAACGGGGCGGGTTGAAGACCTCCAAACCCGCCCCGATCCGTCCCGTTGGGCCGTTGGGAACCCTATATCAAGGTAATGCAATAACGGATAAGGACCCAGATAGAACTTCTCTACTATATAGAAGCTTTTGGGCTATACATTGTATACTAAGCCTTTCCCAAGGAGACTACAACGTACTCAAGGGATAAGAATTAACTCATCTACGTGTTTCAGCTAGGTTCCGCTATGGGATAGAGCCTTCAGAATCTCTCACACAGCCGCGGGGTACGGTCTTTCTATGCCGTAAACTTTTTAAATTGCAACCGTAAGTTTGCGGTTATTCTACGGTTTCAGCTAAATTCTTCAAAGTTTGTGGCTTAGAAAGACCGTACCACGCGGCTATTCAGTCAGTAGTCAGTTAAAATCTCGAGAATGTCCACGGGGATACACAAGCCACATTATATACAGCGTTGAACCATTTTGAAAAATTTATCTTGTTGAAGAAGTAGGTTACGACTCCTTTATGATCCCTCTATCCTGGCGTCCTTATATCCCTCTCCACTCCGAACCCCCTCCATCCCTCCCTCCCTCCCTCCTTTCTCCATTTAGTCTTTAGGACAACACCATATATGTGACCAACCGCTCATCTTAGGTTTCCCCGAGGCAGTGTTGATCCAGGTATCAAAACAAGCCCTTGGTTGGCATGCCTTCCCGCATACATCAAATGCCCATTTGCAAAAGGAATACGGGCGCTGCAAGTTTGGCGGGAAAACATTGCCAGTATTCTGTTGTGCATTGGTGTGGATGGCAAGTGTGAGAAAGGTAAGGGTGATAGAGTGAAGGAAGTACATGGTAGTGATGGTAGTTGGTGGTTGAAATATATATCTGACTGAAAGAGCTGAGAATGTTTGGTTTGTGAAGATTTGAGAGTGGTAGATTTGAGTGAGATTTGGACGTAAGAAGGAGGGTCGGCGTTCGTAGGAGTTTGCGGACGGGTAGTAGAAGGGGAGAGAAGAGGAGTAGAGTGTGATCTTACGGACAAGGTAATCTATATCGTAGATTCCGCGGAAAGTTGCAGACAAGACCTTGGTAGCTTCGACAATCATATGTGTTATTGACGCTTGTGTACCAATATGCAGAGGAAGGGGATTTGTTGAGTGATTAAGTAAAACCCTGGATGAGTAACGACCGCAATTCTGATCTACGCCAAGATGATGCATTGATAGCTAAGGACTCGGACAGTACGGAGGCTTCTAAGCAAATCTAGATGTGTACCGCTGATCTCGCCTGCAAGTTTGCGTTGTTTGTGTCTTCTGGTCTACTTGACTTGCTTCCAGATCTCTCATGTATAAAATCTAGCAGTGCACGGATCGCTCGTCTACAGCTTTGCACGGACTTTACGGTAGTCTCCACCCCCATCCCATTTTTAGACAAGGAAGGACTCTATTTCAAGTCTAGTTATATCTTCCCTCGCTTCCCTGCAAGGGTAGCGATTCTCTCAACCTTAGGGCTTGAAATCTCTAGATTTAATTACTCCGGATCCGGAGTAGAATCTCATGAAAATCGGAATCTCATGAAAATCGGAATCTCATGAAAATCGGAATCTCATGAAATCGGAATCCCATGAAAATCTTGCGGGTCTTCATCTACGGCTGCCTTGGCGCTTAGAAAACCACTCGATCGCAGGTTACCAATGTCCTCGTTGACTTCGAAAGTATAACATCATCCTCCAGGCACGTAGTTGAGGAGCACTGAAATGAAACGTTCGTGGGGAACCATGCCCTGCAATCATCTGGTAATCAGAACCGATGCCAAGGGTGCTATATTCTGGCGAAGTAATGATCATAAGCCATGATGCAGACTGGACGATAAAGGGATATGTTACAATTCACAAGCTCTCTCCTACCCCCTCATTCCCTCAATCCTTACATTCCTCAATCCTCACTTTGTACAACAATACTTCTTTACAAAACTGGTCCTTCCAGTCACCTTCCCGTCATCTTTAACATATTCCTGAAAACATGGGTTTATCGGGCATTTTGGGGCGCATTGATTGAGGCTGTCGTAGCACGCTTTGTTGGGGCGTATGTCGTTATTCTGTGCATTGGCTTGGAAGGTGAGGGCGAGGATGACGGAGGTGAGGAAGTACATTGTATTTGTAATGGTAATGGTGGTTGGTGGTTGGTATACCTGATTGGAAGTTGAGAGTGGTTGGTTTGTGAGGATTTGAGTTGTTATGGAAGTTTGGAGATGTAGAAATGGAGGTTTCATGGTGTTTGGAGTGTGTATTTATCGACGACATATTAATTTGCGGATGGGGCGATGTGTAGTCTACACCCCCTCACCACCTCCTCGATTTAAGAACGAGGAACTCTGTTTGTCCATATCTTGTCCGCATAGCTATCTTTTGGAGTCTGTGCTCTTTATATATTGCTTTGGGCTCATTTGAACCCGAAACCGAACATGTGATAACTTTGAGTGTATTGGATTAACAACTGCAACGATTTCGGTTGCTATCATCTCCAGCCACGCAGTTGAGGCACTCCGAGTCGAATATTTCGCTAGGACATCCCGACTATCAGAAATGGAGCAAACCATTGGTTTGGAGTCGGGTTTCTCGAGAACGATATCGACATGACTTGGGGCTTTCGCTAGGCACCTCATAAAAGCGTCGCTGGAAGGTCTTCCACTATGCTATGGTGATCTCTTGATAGATAAGAGCTCATGTGAAGAATTTATACTGTTCAAATCGATTTCTCTGCGGTGTTTGCCGACTGCGGTGTTTGCCAACAGACCCCAAGCCTTCATGTGCTTCTATCAATTCCGACTCAGAAAGTGTCATCACTCCAGCTCTTAGACTCGGCTGCTTTCAAAGCTGCCATGATTTGATGTTTGAAGGCATATACTCCCACGAAAGGCTTTTCGAGCCCTTGTTTGTCCATGCCGCTGTCGATGAGATGGACTCGGGGACTGTTGTCTTTGGTGAGAAGGGAATGAAGAAGCTTGGAAGTCCGGCATGGAGTGGAGGAAAATCCCTCACGAGTCATGTAGGGTCCAAATGCAGGCACCATCACGATCAAGCATCCCCTGACGTATTGATACCTGAGCACTCTATAATATCAAACACCAAGACTACTGCTAGCTATGTGTATTTAGTAACACCTCTCCATACCTTTTGACTGCCTTCTAGTAGCCAGAACCATGGACCTATCAATATCTGTCAGATGAACACATCAGCCATTCACCCAAGGAACAAAGCCCGAAAGCCACAAGGCGAAGCTACCAAGTCACCAGCACATCTCAGCCTCGTAAAAGACCTGTATAAAGAACCAACATCTCCCATCCTTCCTGCACCAAATCATGTCTTCTTTACCGTCTATTCGAAATCTAGTCCAGGCTGTGTTCCTTGGAAGCAGCCAAAGTCCTCTCGCCTCTACACCCCTTGCTTTGGCTTCCCCGAAAACATGCCCAAATACTGGACTTAGCTGTTCCAAGACCGATATCTTCGATACCTGCTGCATAAACGCGCCAGGCGGGCAGTTTGCCCAAACGCAATTCTGGAACTCGGATGCTTCAGCTGGTCCCTCAGGATATCTTGGTCCTAACAATACCTGGACCATCCATGGCTTATGGTATGTGTAGTTCCCTTGAGCCAGACACACCCTCGCTAAAACAAACTTAGGCCTGATCATTGCGATGGACGATTCGATTCTGTCTGCGACTGCTCTCGATCCGGCGATTGCAGCTCCTCCAACCGGAAATGCAATCGCGATACTTGCAACAGCGCCTATTCCAGTATTACCAACATCTTCAAGAAATTCGGCCAAGACGTCCTACTATCATATTTGAGCCATCACTGGAAAGGAATAGCAGGGGATGAACATCTTTGGCAGCATGAATGGAGCAAGCACGGCACCTGTGTTAGTACACTCGAGCCGAAATGCTACCATGATTACAAAGAGGCACAAGAAGTCATCGATTACTTTCAGACGACCGTGGATCTTTATAAGAGCCTCCCTTCGTTCGACTGGCTTTCGCAGGCAAATATCACTCCCTCAACAGAGAAGACCTATGAGCTCAAGGACATCGAAGCCGCGCTAAAGACGCCTCGCGGAGCTTCTGCCGTTGTTGGCTGCCAACGCGGCGAGCTCAGGGAGATTTGGTATCATTTCATGGTTCGTGGATCTGTAATGACGGGCGAATTCGTTGCACATGACCCTGATTTCTCTGGTACTGGCGGTCCCGGTAAGAGCTGTCCTTATTCTGGCATCAAGTACCTACCAAAGGGTACAGACGATGATAGACCTTCACCAACTACAACGGGATACAGTCGACCAACAGAGACTGCGAAACCTATCGGAAAGGGTAAGCTCATTGTCAAGCTCAAAAGTGGGACAATCACGGGTTGCCTGATCTCAAATGGAAAGTGGTATAATACTTTGCCTGGATCAAGCTGTGCTACGTTCACGTCACATGGTGAGGACGACAAGCCGGGTGAGCTGCTCAGATTGAAGTCTCGAAAGGGATCTTGCGGCATCGTCAAGGAGGCATTTACTTGCGGCGCTGGTGTTATATCGACCGTCTTTCAGATCGTGGATGGCAAATTGGTAGCATCAAGCGGGCAGACGGATTGGTATGCTGCTGAATTGCCCAAGGGCATAGATCAACAGAGTATCTACACCTCGAAGCACGATGTGGAGTTTGTGCTGGAATGGAGGAAGTGAGCCTAGAGCAAGATACCAATATATTCTCGCTTTTAAGCCTGCTTGTATTGGAACGATAGTCACTGACGTCTCTTTTCAATTCTGTCCAGAAAGGAGCTAATGAAGCACTGCCTCATTAACTTCATCAACCCCGTCTCAACAACACCAACACAAATTCGACATCACTTATAACATTACATCCAGCATTCACCTCTTGTCTATGAATTCGTTTCACGGGTCAAGATGCGATTCTTGGACAACGTAGCACCAACCGATACAGGTCACCATAGGCGACACTCCACTCCACGTCCTGACCAATGTTGCACCCTCAGTACATGGCGCCGCGCTTCGCAGGATAGAAAACGTCGACAATCATATCACATCAGCTGTAAATTCTGCCATCGATGGCGTTCTTGCTCGCCTTTATGACACATTTTGCGGTAATTTCGAGAAAGTGCCTCTGGTGGCTTTGGAAACCGCCGAGGAAATGACAGCTTCGGTTGCAGCGAACCCGTCAAAGACTGCCATAATTCTCACGTCCGGAGTTGTGCTGTTTGCGCCTGGTCTTGTTACTGGTCCGGTTTTTGGTGCTCTTGGTTTCGGAGCAACAGGGATTGGCGCAGGTAAGATGCATTGAACACTTTTGGTACACGAAGCGAGCAGTTGAAAAGGTCTAAAGGAAGTCTAGTAGAGATTATGCAGACAAGTATCGGAAAGGTAACGCCTGGCTCCCCCTTTGCCATCATAGAGAGCGCTGGGATAGGAGGATTGGGTACTGTTATCGTCAATGGAGCCGTTCAAATCGTTGCTGGCATTGCTTTGGGAGCCGCCGCTGCCGAGATTTTGATTGCGGCAATCAGCAAGAAGAAGGAGTTGTCGAAGCTATAGAGAGAATGGAGCATAAGGAATCAGCGATCACACGTGAGGATGGGTCGAAGTTGGCTCGTAATAGGCATAGAGCATGGATAGCCATTTCTTTTCGACCCTTGACTCGTGTGATTCTATCCGTGTTGAGTTGATGGACGGCCTTGACAACACTCGGGTAGGGTGTTTTCTGCTGACGATAAGGCTGCAGATTACCATCACACAACGCACAAAGATCACTGAACACATTATCATCTCGCCTAATCAACACGCCCATCAACCAACAAGGATGGACTCGCAACCCGAAGACGCAAGCTCACCGCCTGGATCTCCAGAGATCGCCCCAAAGCCCAGTCCCAACATCGAAAACTATGCCTGCCCCATCGTCGAGGACACAATCGATGAAGACGCCGCCAAAGATGGCACAGCTGGAGAAGATGATAATGGTGCCCACCCAGCAGAAGACGGCATAGACCAGCAAGATGACGGCAAAGACGTCTGTGTTACTCCCCACGCAGCCCCATCCCATGGTGTCGCAGATGATCAGGATGAAACCAGTCCCGGCCCAGAAGTCGGAGACGAAAGCGAAGACGACGAACTCAACACCACGACACGTATTTCTCCCGTCCTCATCCATGGAGATATCTCCCATCTCGCCAGACACTTGCAAGAGCAACCGGGAGCTCTCATATCCATGTTCAACTGGGCTCACTACATCAAATCGAAGATTGGATCGGCTGTTCAGAGTGTCGTGGTCCATATTACGGATATCAAGGATGCCATTGAATCGGCGGTGGATCGGGTTCGCAATGTCCTCGGTCGGAATTTCGAGAATGTTCCTCGGATCATTAAGAAGAGTGTGGAAGAGGCAGCGAGATGGGCTAAAGATAATCCGAAGAAGGCGGCTTTGATTGTGGTTTGTGCTGTTGGGGTTATTGCACCTGTTGTATTTGTTACGCCGGCGTTGGCTGCGGCTGGGTTTGGGCCTGGCGGTGTTGCTGCTGGTATGTTGTCTCCTTGAATTTCTTGAGAAAATGGATACTAATGAATTTAACAGGCTCCCTCGCTGCTGGTGTACAGGCAAGTATTGGAGCGAGTGTTGCGGCTGGTAGTTTGTTTGCGACACTAACTAGTGCTGGTACTGGCGGTGCTGGTCTTGTTGCTGTGTGTACTACTGTTCAAGTGGTTGCAAGTGTTGGATTGACAACTGGTGTTGTCACGTCTATCGTTAAGGCTCGGTCCTGAGAGGGATAGGGAGGATTCGGGACGAATGAGGTGATGAAAAGAGTGGATGGCATGGTTATCGGCTCAAAGTCGAATATGCTGTCTTTTTCCTTTTTACCCAGGCTTGGACGTCGACTGCTATGGGCATTGTGGTGAGTGCAATGGGTAGTACAAAGACATTTCTGTTAATCCCTTCCATCATTTGCTTCGTGAGAACTGATGGTTTAGCGATGAATCTCTATTCCGCGTATGGACTTATGACGAAAGAGGTTACTAGGGCCCTTCAGATTGAGGTGAGGGATCATCGTCTTGGTGAGTCAAATTGGGCTGGTGAGAATGGACGGTTTGACTGACATGTGGCCCAAATAGACTGTCCCTCATGGTCTGGGAGCGGTAGAAATGGGATAAGTATATGTGAATAGAATTTGCGTAATGTCCAAGCCTTTCTATTTAGGTCTGTGGCGGCTGGTTATATCTCTGGCGTCGTGGGAAGGGAATGTGAGGCAAAAATGAAGCGGCAAATGTCAACACTCGCGAAGAGGGACTTCACATCGACGACTTCACCCCTAATCGAAACCGCAACGAGAAAAACTCTTACCATCCTCTGGCGACAAGAGATTGGCTACTGAAGAGAAACGTGTGGAGCGCTCAATTTGAGACTATAGAACTTCGCGGTCCTGGGAAGGAAATTTGACTTCTACTAGATTCGAGCGCTCACGAGTTTTTCCGTGCTAGATGACCGTTAGCGGGAGCAGTCTGAGGTTGTTTGATTATTTATATGTTGTGTGCGTGCGCGTTTTGTTGTTAGGCTGGGAATTGCTAAACTTCAGGATCCATCCAGGCTCATAACACTCTCCAACTCATCCCATCCGTGTCCTTTCGACAGATTGGCAATGCAAAGCCATCGAGGACTATCTTTTTCCCAGGTAAATATTTGTCGAAGTCGGGGATGAAGGCAATGAAGTCCCTGGCAACTCTTCTTTTTCAAATCGTCAGAATCTAACTATTTCGGTATCGTTTCTAGAAGAGGGCGTACACATGTCTCTTCCGACGAGAGACTGGTCTAACAGAGCTGGCTAGGGCGCTCATTCCCCTCAAATTGATTGGCGCGTTTGAAAACAGCAATCGCTCTTGCCGTTCAGTTCAGCTTGTAGAATGGGAAAGCACTCAGCACTACTGTATTTCCTTTCTCCCTATAGCAAATTTGGACTTCAGAACAACATCAGACATCGAACACTGTCAATAGACTTTTACTCACAATCAACAACATGTCTTTTGCTAAGCTTGACGCCCCACAACACGGCTTACATATCGGACCTCAAGACATGGTGTTTGAAAACGACGGCCAGAATATGGTCATTTTCGATACCCAATTCGAAAACTAAGGCAACACAATCAGAAGAGTGATGCTGAAACTCCCCGGCCAATATATCGTCGTCCGAAACGCGAAACTCCACCAGAGGCGTGCTTCTATTCGTACCGCCGCGGCGTTCATCTCCCAGTACCGCATCCCATTCGCGTTGGTCATGATCGTCGTGTATCGACACATTCGCAAAGTTTGGCAGAGTTTACCACCTGGCATTTTGCTTAAGATATGGAGGCTGTCATCGCTTGCTTGAAAGATCAGGTATGGCCACAATTATCAGTGTTCAGAGCCGTGCTAACTTGTTGCATCTACGCAAAGATCCCACCGACGGCTGCTTGGATACGCTTGGCTGGCGAAGAATTAGGTATTTCCGGGTCTGCTTTTGTTTTGTTTCAACCCTGGGTATGGTTACATTTCCTGTTTTGAGAATTCAAGATATTCTTGCGGCTGTGAAATAGTGGCGGAAGGGGCTTAGAGGAGTTCAAAAGAGGCATTTATATTTAGGGGAAGTTTGGGTGCGTGCGAACATTAATTGAAGACATCGGAATGATCAAATCTTTACACATTCATGGGAAAGTAGGTTGACGATCCTCTGGCTTCCTCAGTGCAGCTCTTTTGAATATCTAGTGTTCAACTGACCATTAGTATTTGATGAGGGTTCTCGAAATTGTTCGAGCCAGACGTAGTTTATTTGTATGCTGTTTGGATAAGGCATTGTGGTGGTTGTGAATGAGAAGATGATTAGTTTCGGAGGGGGTTTCACCAGCTCTCTTGAAGAACCGTGGGAATTATGACAGCAATCGATGGTCGTGGCACATTTGTATGGTCTAACAGTCAGACCTAGATCACAGCAAGGGGCTTGATCAATAGCCAACTGTGTCCATGCTGGAATGTTGATCGCTTTGCCAGTGGGCGAAGCTGAGCAGAACCCCTTTCCTTACAGAATTACCGAGAAAACGGAAATTACCAGCCTTGTCTCCATTTACTGCCTAACTTGTTGACGGGTATGTATTTAGTTAATATCAGGTATACTGTCGGAAATTGGGTAAATGGTCTAGGCCATAGGCATTACCTTGCACGTCATTGCGGCGGTCGAACTCTCTTATCTGCAACGGTCTCTATAATCCACTGGAAATATGAGTAGTACCGGGAGAAGCGAACTTGGGAGTCCGATTCGTTTTGCCAGTCTGGTGTTCAATCCCGGCTGTGAACGTTATAGTAGTTTTGACTTAGATCTGTTGTTTCTAACGGAAATTCTAACTAGGCAGTGATAGTGGTTTTGAGAATTCTTTGGATAGGCAATGGGAAAGTTGGTGGGCCTAATAGGTCGGTGGTTCGAGTCTGCTTCTTGTTGTTTGTCTGGTGGTGAGGGTTCCTAAGTGAAAGGTTCTGCCTATACGAGGACAGTCCGCCTCTTGAGCCTGTCTATTAAGGCATTGACCGGTCCTCCAACTTGAAACAACAACTCGAAAATCGATTGATTCTCGTTGTCGCTCACCTTCACCTTCACTCACACGAAAAACAGCACCGTCAACTCAGTTTATCTCTCACCTCACCTCGCCTGGCCTCTCACCACCTTCTTTCCGCCTCAAAACAACGAGAATGGCCTCCATCTTTCCAAGGACGCAAAGTCCCAGTCGGCGACGCGTCCACACCTACGATCCAAACTACAAACCAAACTTCAGCGCGATATTGTCGCTATCATCTCTGGCCCGTCACCGTCTTCACGAATCTCATCGACCTCGGCGCTGTCTTCATCGGCGTAGCTGACCCAGACGAGACGTTGGATGAGATGGAGAGAGAATTTGAGTGGAGATGGAGGAGGAATGGCGTGTGGTTCTTGAGGGACTTGTGTGGCGGTTCCAGAGATGGATATTGGGGTGTTGAGATGAGTGAGATGGAGGGTTATCAGCGTGAGCTGCCTGAGACGGTGGTTTGAAGGTGTGATGGTGGGCTATCTTCGGTTGGAGATGGAGAGAAGTGAGTGTGCGACCGGAAATGAGGAGACTTACGTGGCTGTCTGACTAAGATTAGAGATGAGAAACACGCCACTGGGATTGGTGGGAAGTGCTCACATAGTCTTTTGATTGCCTGGTAGCTCTTTCCGTGAGATGTTGTTCCAACCTTCAACTCAAGCCTTCCCATCGCGAAGCCACAAACCAGACTGTCCTCTTCAATTCAAGATCGAGTTCGATGATTTCTGAAAATTCTCCGAACTCAGTTCGCCAGAAATGAAGTGACATTGACCACAATCTGAAGGCGTTCGTACGAAGAACAAAGATTCAACGCCTGCGAAGGTACATCCGCGCCTTCTTTGACAACGTGGGTGGGCGGGTGCCCAGAGGAAGACAGCATTCGCCTTGGAGTTACATGCTCTTTCTTTCCTCGCGAGAGGACCAACTACAGCTCAGCAAAACATCCTAAAGCCAGTCACAATGACCGACACTTTCGATTACACATGTCGTCAGCTCCCTGTCGTCCTTGCGGCACTACCAAACCACTACGCATCCATGGGCTCAAGCATATCCACTCCACACCGTTATTGGGTTGTATACTTCATTACTTTCTCACTGCCCGAGAAGCCTTCAATGCCAAATCCCTCTCCACTCTGGCGTTACTAAGCAAGTTGATCATGCTGGTAAGCGACAGCACTCTCATAAATACCAAAGAGGCTTATTGGCTGATCTTCTACAGTGCGTCCAGGACTCGTTCGGCTCTTGGTTCCAGTCCCGTGTCGACGCCCAGGAAGCCGGTATCCTATTCAACATTTTCCGATTAGTGGCCTTTGGTGGGGAAGCGTCAGTGTGACTGAAAACTATCGACTCTTCAACATACTAGCTCTATCAACGAGCATCCTTGGAGACTTCAAGGCCTACTGGGAAGTTCTCGATTACAACCGCAGTGGCTACAAGGAGGCTATGAGGGCAGCTGTGGATATAGCCGCCGAGAGGATGTTGGCTGATATCGAGGATAAAGCCAAGGCAGAAATTGAAGAGGAATTGTCATTCTGAAGTCGGCGGAGGCAATATGCCTATGATCTATACCATGACAAGATGGATGACTTCGCCCGGCTGGGGTCCTACTCCAACTCTACAATTGTCAATATGCATGGATATAACCGGGAGGGAATCGGGTGGTAGATGCAATGGAAGCTTTGGACAGGCTTTGAACAGGGGATCATTATTGGTATATGGACGGCCCGGGAGCAACTTGATGGGCACATTTGTTTCCCGTCACAACTAGACAGCATTTGCTGAACATTGAATAGAATGGAAAACTTTCGGAATCACTCACCTGTGCGATACCTGACCTCGGGACTCAAAATTCTGCGCAAATTGGAGGGACGGAAATGAGACGCGTGATGTGTTTTCCATCGAAATCCAAGTCTCGATTTCCGCAAAACAACATGAAAACCCACAAATAAATAACATCAAACCGTCAGACCGTAGTCTATCAACAGGCAACTTCACTAAAATGGCATCAGCAGAACTCATCGAAAAAGCGCTCAACAGCATCGCCGAAACTCTCGATACCACTCTCCACTGGGTCCGGGACAATCGAATCGAAGCACTGGTTCTCCTGCTCTCTATCCTCCTCCTCTTCGACCCGTCTCTCGTCATCGCGCCAACTCTGAACACGATCGGCTTCACCGCAAATGGTGTGAGGGCAGGTGAGTCGTTGAAGTAAAGTACAAAGCGCGCGAATTTGTTTGCTGACCTGATGGCCATGTGTAGGTTCCACCGCTGCCTGGATCCATTCAAAAATCGCGCCCATCGAGGCTCGTAGTCTGTTCGCCTTTCTACAAAGCGCTGGGGCTGGGGGCTGGGAAAATGTTGTTCTGTCTTGGGCTGTCATCTTGGTTGATGTGGGAGGGCTGTTTGGGTTGTTTTGGCAATTCTTCTGGAAGAAAGAATCTCGCGATATGGCAGAGGAGGCGGTCGAGATTATGATTAGAGAGGCGGTTAGGAAGATTTATGAGCGGTGAGATGGTATCGGAAAGATGGTCGGATCAATCATGATCAGAGACTATGAGCAGTCCGGTGAAGAGACTGCCCTTACACGTGCCTACAATTCTGATCAGCCATCTTGCGGGCATATTTTTCGGAAGAGTATATATTTACCCAAAGTCTTCGCAGCGATCGATTAAAGGAAGCGCAGGCCAAAGTAATCCAGGCTCGGATATCGATGCTGTCATTTGCGAATTGACAATCGTCTGGAGCCTAGACTGCGCTTCCCTTATTGTGAGTGCTTGGGGGCGGCCGGTAATGACTGAACTTGGAGACCAAAGTCCTAGGTATGAGTCTGTGGAGAGGGAGAGGGTGGGATACTCATGTTCCATCATGTTGCATGAAGAGATTGCACCGTTTTCTCAATTGTCGTCGCCAAATTCGTTGCGGTCCCGCTCCTAGATTTGGAGCGGTCGTTGTGCAGAATTATCATCTTGGGTAGACGTAGAGGCATTACTTCGCAATGAAGTCTACATTCGGTGATGCGGAATATTTTTTGGTAATTGGAAAACTAGGGGTTAATATCGAGCTCAGACCTAATCGGATACCGAGAAACGTGGTGATCTGCCACGATACACTTCCGAAACCTTAGAGGATTATCATCCGCGAAGGAAACGACCATAAGCCTGGAGGTAGGCGTTCGCGAAATGGCAACCAAGGACCAAAAGTTCAGCTGAATATGTAGTTGTGTAAATGTAATGTAGTAAGTAGCTAGTAAGCGTGACCAGCAAGCTATACTTCCCATAGTAATATCGAACAGAAAACAGCGTAAAACATTACCTTCGTAACGATTCCTTCGTCGTCCGTGATGCAATGGGTATATAAAAAGATCCATACACCTTGCACCCATCCCGTCCATATCATCGTAATTCGTAACATGTCCAGATCAAAATAACAAAAATTCGACCAGACATCGCGCTGCCAAAATTCGCTCAACATTTTCAATCTTCAACAAACACCATTTCCCAATCTCTGTCTTCCATCTTTGTGCAGACGAGATAAGCCATTCCTGCTCTCTTGGGTCCAGCTCCAGGAAATTCCTCATCAGTGGTTTGACGGCGTCTCTTGCCAGATTTTTCAGCTCCTCCAGTCTTCGCTCTGCTCTTCTGATGGTGTCGCGATGGTATAGTTCCGGACTATTCTTGAGAAAGCGCTTTACCTCGTCATGGTCAAGGTAATTTGATCCCGCCGATCCGATCAGCCTGAACACACGGCCAGTATTGACAGGTGGAGGAGGCCCTTGCCGAGCAGATGTCGTAGCAAGAGCATTCGAGGAAGCGCGCGAGGTTGGATCATGGCGGCTGTCTCTTGAGCTTCCACGATGATGTGAGGACGAGGATGCAGGAGGTTTCAGGATGGACGCTGGTAGTGGTGTTGTGTTTTCGGCGAACCATTGCCTCCACAGACTCATCATTTGCCAGTCGACCCATGCATTTGCAGGCGCCACGCGTTCGCCTCGAGAAGTTGTCAGTGTGAGTCGCCACAATTTACCTTCCACTCGCGTCTTCACTTCTTCTATTTCATCTACTTTGTCCTCTATTAGCTCCATGACTGCTTGTGGTACTTGTCCTTGCAATTGGTGCTTGCCTGCCGGCCACTGCCCTACGACATGCACCATGGCTTCTGCAAAAATCGCTCTTGATTTCGCAAGATAGCCTAGCTTGAGGTATGAAGGAGGATATTTTGCGATTTGTTTCCACAGTCGACCATGAAATCGAAGCAAGTGGTGGTCTATTCTTTGTCCCACAACTTCAAGCGCATCGTACATATCTGCAAGCTGTAACAACGACTTGCTCTCAACGTATGCTTGTGCTATGTTTACCGAGTCCAGTTGAGGAGGGTAGTGGTAGAATATGCGAAACAGATTGTCGTACGTCCGGAAGATCTCATCGTCCTGATCTGATTCTTCAGATTGTTGTTGAGATACATTGAGAGCTGTGAAATTTGCCATACTTCGAAAGAAACCATTAGACGGCGCTGGAGGCTTTGGACGTAGTGGAGGTGGTCTTGAGGTATGGTCGGCGGTTCCGTTACCAAATACTGAGGATGTGGAGACAGGCTTCTTCACCAACATTGGTATATCGTCTCTACCATGTCCCCAATCCAGCTCATATCTCCACCTCTTGCTTGTTGGCGCACCGGTATTCGGCTCGGGCGGTCCAGTCTGATTCCATTCGTCGCTCAGACTCGCCTCGAAGAAACCCGAGCACCGCGATAGTGAGAGCCTGTGCAAGACATATTTCTGCTCTTTCCTCCCATTGGATATCACAATCTCAACATCCCCCGTCTGTAGAAAACATGGGAACTCGTTCTGCATGACGGCGCTTCCCGTACCCGACCCGCCTGCGTGCGACCTCGCATGTCTATGACTTCTCCTGACGGTGGACATGGAAACTCGAGAGCTGCTGGCTGTGGACTCTGAGCGTGTAGAAGCTGGGTTTCTCGGGCGAAGAGAGAGGTGATGGCGCGCCTCATAATCGTCTGGGAAGGAAACCATGGTGTGTGTGCAGCTAGAAGCGGCGCAGGAAGCTCATGGACGCGCGCTAAACGGGTGTTGCCGAAGGTGACAGGTAGGAGTATATCAGTGGTCTGATTGAAGTCGTGAGGGTGGAGAGTTGCAAAGAGAGGCTATGAGAAGGCGTCGCGAAAGACGGCTGAGGAGTGGTGTACTGTTTTTCTCCTGCTGGTCGCCAGCCTCTCTTTCAGGACAGGGTGAGGGGCGCAAGGATAGGCCTTGTTATTGTCGTGCGAGGGTCGCGATAGGAATTATTGACCGTTGATAGCACGGCGATGACCCCGCACGCAACAATCTGAGAGAGTAGAAACAAAGGCACTTTCTGCTACAGAGAATCCTTCTGATGGCCGGTTTCAGACGGCTTAGCAGTCATAGGACAAAGTGGTCGAGAGAAACTTGAGCTCGCCAATACAAGGGCTCAGCCACCAATTCTCCTGCTTCTGCAACCTCATTTGTCCGTGGGACCAAAGAGGCAGCCAATCGGTATGCACGAATGCCACTACATCGGGATCCTCGATATCGGCCTTGCTCGTTATGGATTGGCGCTCGGCCTTCCCTAGGTCAGCATCTCCATTAAATATCTCGTGATGGGCTATCAAATCAACTTCAGTTGCATCATCACAAAGCTCTCAAATCAACATGGCTATCGCTTAACATCAATGTTATCCAAGATTTCATCGATATTGATATCGACTATCTAGTACTTCAGTTCCTCCTAAACTATAGTCACGTGGCTCACTGTCTTGGCCATGGTCACGTGATCTTTCTCTCTTGGCAATAACGTAATCCACCACCAAGCGGTACACACCACCGAGCGGTACACATTTTCGTATCCTCATCGATTAACCCACAATGTCACCACAACTAGTTAATACAAAGGCCCAGAAAGAGGGTCAACTACTCCTTGCTCATGAGGCTTATTTGAAAGGCCATTTTCCAAGTATTCGAAAGGCCGCTGATACCTATTCTGTCCCATTTACTTCCCTTGCCTCCCGCCTTCGCGGACGCGCTTCACGCGTCGATTCGCGCCGAAATTGCCAAAAGCTTACGGATACGGAAGAGGAGGTCGTTGAGCATTGGATACTATCTATGGATGAAAGAGGTTATCCATTGACCGTTACTGGGGTACGCGAAGCGGCAAAAATCGTACTCGAGCAGCGTGTAGGCTCAGATTGCAAAATCGGTGTCAATTGGCCTCAGCGATACATCAACCGCCGCCCTAGCCTCAAATCGCGATATTCACGCAGCTATGATAATCAAAGGGCAAGATGCGAAGATCCAGCCCTTATTGGGGCCTGGTTTCGGCTTGTACAAAACACAATCGCTAAATACGGCATCCTCAATAACGATATCTACAACTTCGACTAAACTGGCTCTGCAATGGGCCTTGCAAGTACCTCACGCGTAGTTACTGCCTCAGATAGGCGTGGCAGACCCCTCAGTTACAGCCTGGCGATCGCGAATGGGTTACGGCAATCGAATCGATCAATGCGCTGGGTTGGAGCCTCCCGCCGATGGTGATCTTCAAAGGCAAGGTACATATATCATCTTGGTACGAAAACAACAATCTACCGCCTGATTGGACAATCGCTTTGAATACAAATGGATGGACTAATGACAAGCTTGGATTACATTGGTTAAAAGAGGTTTTCGAGCCAAATACAGCTGCAAGAACGGTTGGTAGTTATCGACTACTAATTCTGGATGGCCACGGCAGCCACGCAACACCAGAATTTGATCAATTTTGTGCAGACCGGATGATTATTACTCTTTGTATGCCACCGCATTCATCACATCTTCTTCAACCTCTCGATATTGGTTGTTTTTCGGTCCTCAAGCGTATCTACGGCCACCAAGTCTCGGAATATATGAGGCTTGGCATAAATCATATCGACAAAATTGAGTTCCTTCACGCCTTTAAAATTGCTCGAATTAGTGCCCTCACACTAAGCAATATTCAACGCAGCTTCACTGCTGCCGGTCTCGTACCTTTTGATCCAGATCAGGTACTTTCAACCATCCAGATTAGGCCATCTACCCCTACCGCGCCCTTGGCCGCAAACCAAGAGCAATGGCAACCAGAAACACCTCAGAATCTAACCCAGTTAGAGCTGCAGGTAGCTACAATCAAAGGCTATCTTAAGAGACGTTCAAAAAGTCCACCAAGACCAACAGATCAGGCCCTTAATCAGCTTGTCAAGGGCTGCCAGATCGCGATGCAAGGCGCCGCTTTACTAGCTGCGGAAAATGAGAAATTAAGAGCTGCAAATGAGAGGCAGAAGCGAAAGAGGCAACTAAAAAGGAGATATATTAGTCAATCAAGCGCTTTAATTGTTGCAGAGGGCTCAAGCTTACTTCAACTTTCTAAAGAAGCTTCGGTTATCAACAGTAACCAGGTTGATCAAGAGCCTTATATTGAGGAAGAACCACCAAATGAAGAGGAGAGAACATTGTAATTACTTGTTTTATTTGTCGCAGTGGTGACCATTTTGCAGTCAACTGTCAGAAATATAGATAGGAATATTCAAAAATGAGAGATTTATTGGTGCATAACAGAGTAATTGATGAGGATACGAAAATGTGTACCGCTCGGTGGTGTGTACCGCTCGATGGTGGATTACGTTAGTCACGCTGCTCCCCTGTCTTGGCAGGCAAATTTTCTCTTTCGTAACATCTTATCTTCACGAATTGATCCTCTCCAATTCACTCCACAACATCAAATCTATCCATTCTCGTCTGGATTCAATCAATTAGTACTCCAATCGAGACCTTCAGTACAGAGTCTCGCCAATCTCAATTGACATCCGGATAATCACGATCGCCTCATGGGCCGGGACAATGTTGTGCTTCCAATCATGTGGTCCCATCACCTTTACGTTAGGCCACCTCGAATGAAAGTCTACGCCGAGATGAGCTTCGATGCGCCTCGGGTGGTGCCATTATGCATCAAGATCAACCATTGACACGAGCTATACTCCATCGGTCCCGATGGTAGATCTGGACGAGCGCTTTTGAACGGTAGGACTCTCTCACGGAGCTATAACTGGACCGTGCAATGCTTGTAGACCTTCCTTCTGCAGTTATTGCTGCTGCGAACTGTAGCAATTGTAAGGCATCTCCTGTCAATTAAGCACGCAATCCGAAGAGGCATAGGTTTGTAACCCCTTCCTCTCTTTTCAAACCTGTATAAAGCTGGCAGAGGACCTGGCATACAGACACACGGACTATCCTGCATCTTGCTGACATCCGGCTCAATATGAGACTCTCAATCTGGCTTGCCAGTGTCATCACTGTTGCAAACGCCGCTTACTCGGGAGATATTGTGCAGTATTGGTACATTGTTCATTTCTTGCTAGCTGCTGAATCATTCTAATTCCGTGTTAGGGTTGACCAGACAGCAATCCTAGTCAATGGAACCATCATCGGCGGCCTCCAATCACCTCCTTCGGCATGGGTACCTGCTATCGTCCAAGGCGCTCAATATCTCGCTGCGACAAATTCCCAAAAGCAAAGTCTTGCTTTCCAGCAGCTCGCTGTATCCTTCGCTGCACACAACTCACTAGTTTGGGCTTTTCATGGTACTCGCAACTATGCTGCTACCGACGCGGCTCTCAAAGCTGTTCTCGCATCGATTGGACTGGATCCAGCGACAACTGGAAAAGATGCGGCCGCTATTGGGAAGCAGGCCGCGCGCGAGATAGTCACCGCCCGTTCAGATGATGGGCAGAACGATTTCGTGGATTATGTCTTTGGCCTGAAGGATCCAGGTGTTTATCAAGCAACGCCAGGAGGATCGCCGGTTCCCGATACCCCTCAGTCACGATTTGTGAGACTTTTCGCAGCCGTCGGCAAGGTCTCTCAATTTACCGTGCCAGACCCTCCCAGGCTCACGGATCCAGCGTACGAAGGCTATGTCACCTATGTCAAAGCCCAGGGAGAGCGAAACTCGACAGTACGCACGCCTCACGATACAGATACAGCCTATTTCTGGCGTGAATCATCTCCCACGGTCTGGAACCGCATCGCTACGGCAATCATTGGGAATTCTCTTGCGACTGACGTACTAGCGTCTGCAAAGTTCTATGCCCAGATGAATTTTGCTCTCGCCAATGCTGGGATAGCAGGCTGGAATATAAGTATAAGTATAATACGTG
>JABMLP010000055.1:0-44821 GCA_013176395.1 Venturia oleaginea
GCTGCCGTGCCATCCAGAATTAGTAGTCGATAACTACCAACCGTTCTTGCAGCTGTATTTGGCTCGAAAACCTCTTTTAACCAATGTAATCCAAGCTTGTCATTAGTCCATCCATTTGTATTCAAAGCGATTGTCCAATCAGGCGGTAGATTGTTGTTTTCGTACCAAGATGATATATGTACCTTGCCTTTGAATCACCATCGGCGGGAGGCTCCAACCCAGCGCATTGATCGATTCGATTGCCGTAACCCATTCGCGATCGCCAGGCTGTAACTGAGGGGTCTGCCACGCCTATCTGAGGCAGTAACTACGCGTGAGGTACTTGCAAGGCCCATTGCAGAGCCAGTTTAGTCGAAGTTGTAGATATCGTTATTGAGGATGCCGTATTTAGCGATTGTGTTTTGTACAAGCCGAAACCAGGCCCCAATAAGGGCTGGATCTTCGCATCTTGCCCTTTGATTATCATAGCTGCGTGAATATCGCGATTTGAGGCTAGGGCGGCGGTTGATGTATCGCTGAGGCCAATTGACACCGATTTTGCAATCTGAGCCTACACGCTGCTCGAGTACGATTTTTGCCGCTTCGCGTACCCCAGTAACGGTCAATGGATAACCTCTTTCATCCATAGATAGTATCCAATGCTCAACGACCTCCTCTTCCGTATCCGTAAGCTTTTGGCAATTTCGGCGCGAATCGACGCGTGAAGCGCGTCCGCGAAGGCGGGAGGCAAGGGAAGTAAATGGGACAGAATAGGTATCAGCGGCCTTTCGAATACTTGGAAAATGGCCTTTCAAATAAGCCTCATGAGCAAGGAGTATTTGACCCTCTTTCTGGGCCTTTGTATTAACTAGTTGTGGTGACATTGTGGGTTAATCGATGAGGATACGAAAATGTGTACCGCTCGGTGGTGTACCGCTTGGTGGTGGATTACGTTATTGCCAAGAGAGAAAGATCACGTGACCATGGCCAAGACAGTGAGCCACGTGACTATAGTTTAGGAGGAACTGAAGTACTAGATAGTCGATATCAATATCGATGAAATCTTGGATAACATTGATGTTAAGCGATAGCCATGTTGATTTGAGAGCTTTGTGATGATGCAACTGAAGTTGATTTGATAGCCCATCACGAGATATTTAATGGAGATGCTGACCTAGGGAAGGCCGAGCGCCAATCCATAACGAGCAAGGCCGATATCGAGGATCCCGATGTAGTGGCATTCGTGCATACCGATTGGCTGCCTCTTTGGTCCCACGGACAAATGAGGTTGCAGAAGCAGGAGAATTGGTGGCTGAGCCCTTGTATTGGCGAGCTCAAGTTTCTCTCGACCACTTTGTCCTATGACTGCTAAGCCGTCTGAAACCGGCCATCAGAAGGATTCTCTGTAGCAGAAAGTGCCTTTGTTTCTACTCTCTCAGATTGTTGCGTGCGGGGTCATCGCCGTGCTATCAACGGTCAATAATTCCTATCGCGACCCTCGCACGACAATAACAAGGCCTATCCTTGCGCCCTCACCCTGTCCTGAAAGAGAGGCTGGCGACCAGCAGGAGAAAAACAGTACACCACTCCTCAGCCGTCTTTCGCGACGCCTTCTCATAGCCTCTCTTTGCAACTCTCCACCCTCACGACTTCAATCAGACCACTGATATACTCCTACCTGTCACCTTCGGCAACACCCGTTTAGCGCGCGTCCATGAGCTTCCTGCGCCGCTTCTAGCTGCACACACACCATGGTTTCCTTCCCAGACGATTATGAGGCGCGCCATCACCTCTCTCTTCGCCCGAGAAACCCAGCTTCTACACGCTCAGAGTCCACAGCCAGCAGCTCTCGAGTTTCCATGTCCACCGTCAGGAGAAGTCATAGACATGCGAGGTCGCACGCAGGCGGGTCGGGTACGGGAAGCGCCGTCATGCAGAACGAGTTCCCATGTTTTCTACAGACGGGGGATGTTGAGATTGTGATATCCAATGGGAGGAAAGAGCAGAAATATGTCTTGCACAGGCTCTCACTATCGCGGTGCTCGGGTTTCTTCGAGGCGAGTCTGAGCGACGAATGGAATCAGACTGGACCGCCCGAGCCGAATACCGGTGCGCCAACAAGCAAGAGGTGGAGATATGAGCTGGATTGGGGACATGGTAGAGACGATATACCAATGTTGGTGAAGAAGCCTGTCTCCACATCCTCAGTATTTGGTAACGGAACCGCCGACCATACCTCAAGACCACCTCCACTACGTCCAAAGCCTCCAGCGCCGTCTAATGGTTTCTTTCGAAGTATGGCAAATTTCACAGCTCTCAATGTATCTCAACAACAATCTGAAGAATCAGATCAGGACGATGAGATCTTCCGGACGTACGACAATCTGTTTCGCATATTCTACCACTACCCTCCTCAACTGGACTCGGTAAACATAGCACAAGCATACGTTGAGAGCAAGTCGTTGTTACAGCTTGCAGATATGTACGATGCGCTTGAAGTTGTGGGACAAAGAATAGACCACCACTTGCTTCGATTTCATGGTCGACTGTGGAAACAAATCGCAAAATATCCTCCTTCATACCTCAAGCTAGGCTATCTTGCGAAATCAAGAGCGATTTTTGCAGAAGCCATGGTGCATGTCGTAGGGCAGTGGCCGGCAGGCAAGCACCAATTGCAAGGACAAGTACCACAAGCAGTCATGGAGCTAATAGAGGACAAAGTAGATGAAATAGAAGAAGTGAAGACGCGAGTGGAAGGTAAATTGTGGCGACTCACACTGACAACTTCTCGAGGCGAACGCGTGGCGCCTGCAAATGCATGGGTCGACTGGCAAATGATGAGTCTGTGGAGGCAATGGTTCGCCGAAAACACAACACCACTACCAGCGTCCATCCTGAAACCTCCTGCATCCTCGTCCTCACATCATCGTGGAAGCTCAAGAGACAGCCGCCATGATCCAACCTCGCGCGCTTCCTCGAATGCTCTTGCTACGACATCTGCTCGGCAAGGGCCTCCTCCACCTGTCAATACTGGCCGTGTGTTCAGGCTGATCGGATCGGCGGGATCAAATTACCTTGACCATGACGAGGTAAAGCGCTTTCTCAAGAATAGTCCGGAACTATACCATCGCGACACCATCAGAAGAGCAGAGCGAAGACTGGAGGAGCTGAAAAATCTGGCAAGAGACGCCGTCAAACCACTGATGAGGAATTTCCTGGAGCTGGACCCAAGAGAGGCAGGAATGGCTTATCTCGTCTGCACAAAGATGGAAGACAGAGATTGGGAAATGGTGTTTGTTGAAGATTGAAAATGTTGAGCGAATTTTGGCAGCGCGATGTCTGGTCGAATTTTTGTTATTTTGATCTGGACATGTTACGAATTACGATGATATGGACGGGATGGGTGCAAGGTGTATGGATCTTTTTATATACCCATTGCATCACGGACGACGAAGGAATCGTTACGAAGGTAATGTTTTACGCTGTTTTCTGTTCGATATTACTATGGGAAGTATAGCTTGCTGGTCACGCTTACTAGCTACTTACTACATTACATTTACACAACTACATATTCAGCTGAACTTTTGGTCCTTGGTTGCCATTTCGCGAACGCCTACCTCCAGGCTTATGGTCGTTTCCTTCGCGGATGATAATCCTCTAAGGTTTCGGAAGTGTATCGTGGCAGATCACCACGTTTCTCGGTATCCGATTAGGTCTGAGCTCGATATTAACCCCTAGTTTTCCAATTACCAAAAAATATTCCGCATCACCGAATGTAGACTTCATTGCGAAGTAATGCCTCTACGTCTACCCAAGATGATAATTCTGCACAACGACCGCTCCAAATCTAGGAGCGGGACCGCAACGAATTTGGCGACGACAATTGAGAAAAGACGGTGCAATCTCTTCATGCAACATGATGGAACATGAGTATCCCACCCTCTCCCTCTCCACAGACTCATACCTAGGACTTTGGTCTCCAAGTTCAGTCATTACCGGCCGCCCACCAAGCACTCACAATAAGGAAGCGCAGTCTAGGCTCCAGACGATTGTCAATTCGCAAATGACAGCATCGATATCCGAGCCTGGATTACTTTGGCCTGCGCTTCCTTTAATCGATCGCTGCGAAGACTTTGGGTAAATATATACTCTTCCGAAAAATATGCCCCGCAAGATGGCTGATCAGAATTGTAGGCACGTGTAAGGGCAGTCTCTTCACCGGACTGCTCATAGTCTCTGATCATGATTGATCCGACCATCTTTCCGATACCATCTCACCGCTCATAAATCTTCCTAACCGCCTCTCTAATCATAATCTCGACCGCCTCCTCTGCCATATCGCGAGATTCTTTCTTCCAGAAGAATTGCCAAAACAACCCAAACAGCCCTCCCACATCAACCAAGATGACAGCCCAAGACAGAACAACATTTTCCCAGCCCCCAGCCCCAGCGCTTTGTAGAAAGGCGAACAGACTACGAGCCTCGATGGGCGCGATTTTTGAATGGATCCAGGCAGCGGTGGAACCTACACATGGCCATCAGGTCAGCAAACAAATTCGCGCGCTTTGTACTTTACTTCAACGACTCACCTGCCCTCACACCATTTGCGGTGAAGCCGATCGTGTTCAGAGTTGGCGCGATGACGAGAGACGGGTCGAAGAGGAGGAGGATAGAGAGCAGGAGAACAGTGCTTCGATTCGATTGTCCCGGACCCAGTGGAGAGTGGTATCGAGAGTTTCGGCGATGCTGTTGAGCGCTTTTTCGATGAGTTCTGCTGATGCCATTTTAGTGAAGTTGCCTGTTGATAGACTACGGTCTGACGGTTTGATGTTATTTATTTGTGGGTTTTCATGTTGTTTTGCGGAAATCGAGACTTGGATTTCGATGGAAAACACATCACGCGTCTCATTTCCGTCCCTCCAATTTGCGCAGAATTTTGAGTCCCGAGGTCAGGTATCGCACAGGTGAGTGATTCCGAAAGTTTTCCATTCTATTCAATGTTCAGCAAATGCTGTCTAGTTGTGACGGGAAACAAATGTGCCCATCAAGTTGCTCCCGGGCCGTCCATATACCAATAATGATCCCCTGTTCAAAGCCTGTCCAAAGCTTCCATTGCATCTACCACCCGATTCCCTCCCGGTTATATCCATGCATATTGACAATTGTAGAGTTGGAGTAGGACCCCAGCCGGGCGAAGTCATCCATCTTGTCATGGTATAGATCATAGGCATATTGCTCCGCCGACTTCAGAATGACAATTTCCTCTTCAATTTCTGCCTTGGCTTTATCCTCGATATCAGCCAACATCCTCTCGGCGGCTATATCCACAGCTGCCCTCATAGCCTCCTTGTAGCCACTGCGGTTGTAATCGAGAACTTCCCAGTAGGCCTTGAAGTCTCCAAGGATGCTCGTTGATAGAGCTAGTATGTTGAAGAGTCGATAGTTTTCAGTCACACTGACGGCTTCCCCACCAAAGGCCACTAATCGGAAAATGTTGAATAGGATACCGGCTTCCTGGGCGTCGACACGGGACTGGAACCAAGAGCCGAACGAGTCTGGACGCACTGTAGAAGATCAGCCAATAAGCCTCTTTGGTATTTATGAGAGTGCTGTCGCTTACCAGCATGATCAACTTGCTTAGTAACGCCAAGAGTGGAGAGGGATTTGGCATTGAAGGCTCTCGGGCAGTGAGAAAGTATGAAGTATACAACCCAAATAACGGTGTGGAGTGGATATGCTTGAGCCCATGGATGCGTAGTGGTTGGTAGTGCCGCAAGACGACAGGGAGCTGACGACATGTGTAATCGAAAGTGTCTGTCATTGTGACTGGCTTTAGGATGTTTGCTGAAGCTGTAGTTGGTCTCTCGCGAGGAAAAGAAGAGCATGTAACTCCAAGGCGAATGCTGCTTCCTCTGGGCACCCGCCCACCCACGTTGTCAAAGAAGGCGCGGATGTAACCTTCGCAGGCGTTTGATCTTTGTTCTTCGTACGACGCCTTCAGATTGTGGTCAATGTCACTTCATTTCTGGCGAACTGAGTTCGGAGAATTTTCAGAAATCATCGAACTCGATCTTGAATTGAAGAGGACAGTCTGGTTTTGGCTTCGCGATGGGAAGGCTTGAGTTGAAGGTTGGAAACAACATCTCACGGAAAGAGCTACCAGGCAATCAAAAGACTATGTGAGCACTTCCCACCAATCCCAGTGGCGTGTTTCTCATCTCTAATCTTAGTCAGACAGCCACGTAAGTCTCCTCATTTCCGGTCGCACACTCACTTCTCTCCATCTCCAACCGAAGATAGCCCACCATCACACCTTCAAACCACCGTCTCAGGCAGCTCACGCTGATAACCCTCCATCTCACTCATCTCAACACCCCAAATATCCATCTCTGGAACCGCCACACAAGTCCCTCAAGAACCACACGCCATTCCTCCTCCATCTCCACTCCAAATTCTCTCTCCATCTCATCCAACGTCTCGTCTGGGTCAGCTACGCCGATGAAGACAGCGCCGAGGTCGATGAGATTCGTGAAGACGGTGACGGGCCAGATGATAGCGACAATATCGCGCTTGAAGTTTGGTTTGTAGTTTGGATCGTAGGTGTGGACGGCGTCGCCGACTGGGACTTTGCGTCCTGGAAAGATGGAGGCCATTCTCGTTGTTTTTGAGGGCGGAAAGAAGGTGGTGAGAGGCCAGGCGAGGTGAGGTGAGAGATAAACTGAGTTGACGGTGCTGTTTTTCGTGTGAGTGAAGGTGAAGGTGAAGGCGACAACGAGAATCAATCGATTTTCGAGTTGTGTTTCAAAGTTGGAGGACCGGTCAATGCCTTAATAGACAGGCTCAAGAGGCGGACTGTCCTCGTAATAGGCAGAACCTTTCACTTTAGGAACATCACCACCAGACAAACAACAAAGAAGCAGACTCGAACCACCGACCTATTAGGCCCCACCAACTTTCCCATTGCCTATCCAAAGAATTCTCAAAACCACTATCACTGCCTAGTTAGAATTTCCGTTAGAAACAACAGATCTAAGTCAAAACTACTATAACGTTCACAGCCGGGATTGAACACCAGACTGGCAAAAACGAATCGGGACTCCCCAAGTTCGCTTCTCCCGGGTACTACTCATATTCCAGTGGATTATAGAGACCGTTGCAGATAAGAGAGTTCGACCGCCGCAATGACGTGGCAAGGTAATGCCTATGGCCTAGACCATTTACCCAATTTCCGACAGTATACCTGATATTAACTAAATACATACCCGTCAACAAGTTAGGCAGTAAATGGAGACAAGGCTGGTAATTTCGTTTTCTCGGTAATTCTGTAAGGAAAGGGGTTCTGCTCAGCTTCGCCCACTGGCAAAGCGATCAACATTCCAGCATGGACACAGTTGGCTATTGATCAAGCCCCTTGCTGTGATCTAGGTCTGACTGTTAGACCATACAAATGTGCCACGACCATCGATTGCTGTCATAATTCCCACGGTTCTTCAAGAGAGCTGGTGAAACCCCCTCCGAAACTAATCATCTTCTCATTCACAACCACCACAATGCCTTATCCAAACAGCATACAAATAAACTACGTCTGGCTCGAACAATTTCGAGAAACCCTCATCAAATACTAATGGTCAGTTGAACACTAGATATTCAAAAGAGCTGCACTGAGGAAGCCAGAGGATCGTCAACCTACTTTCCCATGAATGTGTAAAGATTTGATCATTCCGATGTCTTCAATTAATGTTCGCACGCACCCAAACTTCCCCTAAATATAAATGCTCTTTTGAACTCCTCTAAAGCCCCTTCCGCCACTATTTCACAGCCGCAAGAATATCTTGAATTCTCAAAACAGGAAATGTAACCATACCCAAGGGTTGAAACAAAAAAAGCAGACCCGGAAATACCTAATTCTTCGCCAGCCAAGCGTATCCAAGCAGCCGTCGGTGGGATCTTTGCGTAGATGCAACAAGTTAGCACGGCTCTGAACACTGATAATTGTGGCCATACCTGATCTTTCAAGCAAGCGATGACAGCCTCCATATCTTAAGCAAAATGCCAGGTGGTAAACTCTGCCAAACTTTGCGAATGTGTCGATACACGACGATCATGACCAACGCGAATGGGATGCGGTACTGGGAGATGAACGCCGCGGCGGTACGAATAGAAGCACGCCTCTGGTGGAGTTTCGCGTTTCGGACGACGATATATTGGCCGGGGAGTTTCAGCATCACTCTTCTGATTGTGTTGCCTTAGTTTTCGAATTGGGTATCGAAAATGACCATATTCTGGCCGTCGTTTTCAAACACCATGTCTTGAGGTCCGATATGTAAGCCGTGTTGTGGGGCGTCAAGCTTAGCAAAAGACATGTTGTTGATTGTGAGTAAAAGTCTATTGACAGTGTTCGATGTCTGATGTTGTTCTGAAGTCCAAATTTGCTATAGGGAGAAAGGAAATACAGTAGTGCTGAGTGCTTTCCCATTCTACAAGCTGAACTGAACGGCAAGAGCGATTGCTGTTTTCAAACGCGCCAATCAATTTTGAGGGGAATGAGCGCCCTAGCCAGCTCTGTTAGACCAGTCTCTCGTCGGAAGAGACATGTGTACGCCCTCTTCTAGAAACGATACCGAAATAGTTAGATTCTGACGATTTGAAAAAGAAGAGTTGCCAGGGACTTCATTGCCTTCATCCCCGACTTCGACAAATATTTACCTGGGAAAAAGATAGTCCTCGATGGCTTTGCATTGCCAATCTGTCGAAAGGACACGGATGGGATGAGTTGGAGAGTGTTATGAGCCTGGATGGATCCTGAAGTTTAGCAATTCCCAGCCTAACAACAAAACGCGCACGCACACAACATATAAATAATCAAACAACCTCAGACTGCTCCCGCTAACGGTCATCTAGCACGGAAAAACTCGTGAGCGCTCGAATCTAGTAGAAGTCAAATTTCCTTCCCAGGACCGCGAAGTTCTATAGTCTCAAATTGAGCGCTCCACACGTTTCTCTTCAGTAGCCAATCTCTTGTCGCCAGAGGATGGTAAGAGTTTTTCTCGTTGCGGTTTCGATTAGGGGTGAAGTCGTCGATGTGAAGTCCCTCTTCGCGAGTGTTGACATTTGCCGCTTCATTTTTGCCTCACATTCCCTTCCCACGACGCCAGAGATATAACCAGCCGCCACAGACCTAAATAGAAAGGCTTGGACATTACGCAAATTCTATTCACATATACTTATCCCATTTCTACCGCTCCCAGACCATGAGGGACAGTCTATTTGGGCCACATGTCAGTCAAACCGTCCATTCTCACCAGCCCAATTTGACTCACCAAGACGATGATCCCTCACCTCAATCTGAAGGGCCCTAGTAACCTCTTTCGTCATAAGTCCATACGCGGAATAGAGATTCATCGCTAAACCATCAGTTCTCACGAAGCAAATGATGGAAGGGATTAACAGAAATGTCTTTGTACTACCCATTGCACTCACCACAATGCCCATAGCAGTCGACGTCCAAGCCTGGGTAAAAAGGAAAAAGACAGCATATTCGACTTTGAGCCGATAACCATGCCATCCACTCTTTCATCACCTCATTCGTCCCGAATCCTCCCTATCCCTCTCAGGACCGAGCCTTAACGATAGACGTGACAACACCAGTTGTCAATCCAACACTTGCAACCACTTGAACAGTAGTACACACAGCAACAAGACCAGCACCGCCAGTACCAGCACTAGTTAGTGTCGCAAACAAACTACCAGCCGCAACACTCGCTCCAATACTTGCCTGTACACCAGCAGCGAGGGAGCCTGTTAAATTCATTAGTATCCATTTTCTCAAGAAATTCAAGGAGACAACATACCAGCAGCAACACCGCCAGGCCCAAACCCAGCCGCAGCCAACGCCGGCGTAACAAATACAACAGGTGCAATAACCCCAACAGCACAAACCACAATCAAAGCCGCCTTCTTCGGATTATCTTTAGCCCATCTCGCTGCCTTCTTCCACACTCTTCTTAATGATCCGAGGAACATTCTCGAAATTCCGACCGAGGACATTGCGAACCCGATCCACCGCCGATTCAATGGCATCCTTGATATCCGTAATATGGACCACGACACTCTGAACAGCCGATCCAATCTTCGATTTGATGTAGTGAGCCCAGTTGAACATGGATATGAGAGCTCCCGGTTGCTCTTGCAAGTGTCTGGCGAGATGGGAGATATCTCCATGGATGAGGACGGGAGAAATACGTGTCGTGGTGTTGAGTTCGTCGTCTTCGCTTTCGTCTCCGACTTCTGGGCCGGGACTGGTTTCATCCTGATCATCTGCGACACCATGGGATGGGGCTGCGTGGGGAGTAACACAGACGTCTTTGCCGTCATCTTGCTGGTCTATGCCGTCTTCTGCTGGGTGGGCACCATTATCATCTTCTCCAGCTGTGCCATCTTTGGCGGCGTCTTCATCGATTGTGTCCTCGACGATGGGGCAGGCATAGTTTTCGATGTTGGGACTGGGCTTTGGGGCGATCTCTGGAGATCCAGGCGGTGAGCTTGCGTCTTCGGGTTGCGAGTCCATCCTTGTTGGTTGATGGGCGTGTTGATTAGGCGAGATGATAATGTGTTCAGTGATCTTTGTGCGTTGTGTGATGGTAATCTGCAGCCTTATCGTCAGCAGAAAACACCCTACCCGAGTGTTGTCAAGGCCGTCCATCAACTCAACACGGATAGAATCACACGAGTCAAGGGTCGAAAAGAAATGGCTATCCATGCTCTATGCCCATTACGAGCCAACTTCGACCCATCCTCACGTGTGATCGCTGATTCCTTATGCTCCATTCTCTCTATAGCTTCGACAACTCCTTCTTCTTGCTGATTGCCGCAATCAAATCTCGGCAGCGGCGGCTCCCAAAGCAATGCCAGCAACGATTTGAACGGCTCCATTGACGATAACAGTACCCAATCCTCCTATCCCAGCGCTCTCTATGATGGCAAAGGGGGAGCCAGGCGTTACCTTTCCGATACTTGTCTGCATAATCTCTACTAGACTTCCTTTAGACCTTTTCAACTGCTCGCTTCGTGTACCAAAAGTGTTCAATGCATCTTACCTGCGCCAATCCCTGTTGCTCCGAAACCAAGAGCACCAAAAACCGGACCAGTAACAAGACCAGGCGCAAACAGCACAACTCCGGACGTGAGAATTATGGCAGTCTTTGACGGGTTCGCTGCAACCGAAGCTGTCATTTCCTCGGCGGTTTCCAAAGCCACCAGAGGCACTTTCTCGAAATTACCGCAAAATGTGTCATAAAGGCGAGCAAGAACGCCATCGATGGCAGAATTTACAGCTGATGTGATATGATTGTCGACGTTTTCTATCCTGCGAAGCGCGGCGCCATGTACTGAGGGTGCAACATTGGTCAGGACGTGGAGTGGAGTGTCGCCTATGGTGACCTGTATCGGTTGGTGCTACGTTGTCCAAGAATCGCATCTTGACCCGTGAAACGAATTCATAGACAAGAGGTGAATGCTGGATGTAATGTTATAAGTGATGTCGAATTTGTGTTGGTGTTGTTGAGACGGGGTTGATGAAGTTAATGAGGCAGTGCTTCATTAGCTCCTTTCTGGACAGAATTGAAAAGAGACGTCAGTGACTATCGTTCCAATACAAGCAGGCTTAAAAGCGAGAATATATTGGTATCTTGCTCTAGGCTCACTTCCTCCATTCCAGCACAAACTCCACATCGTGCTTCGAGGTGTAGATACTCTGTTGATCTATGCCCTTGGGCAATTCAGCAGCATACCAATCCGTCTGCCCGCTTGATGCTACCAATTTGCCATCCACGATCTGAAAGACGGTCGATATAACACCAGCGCCGCAAGTAAATGCCTCCTTGACGATGCCGCAAGATCCCTTTCGAGACTTCAATCTGAGCAGCTCACCCGGCTTGTCGTCCTCACCATGTGACGTGAACGTAGCACAGCTTGATCCAGGCAAAGTATTATACCACTTTCCATTTGAGATCAGGCAACCCGTGATTGTCCCACTTTTGAGCTTGACAATGAGCTTACCCTTTCCGATAGGTTTCGCAGTCTCTGTTGGTCGACTGTATCCCGTTGTAGTTGGTGAAGGTCTATCATCGTCTGTACCCTTTGGTAGGTACTTGATGCCAGAATAAGGACAGCTCTTACCGGGACCGCCAGTACCAGAGAAATCAGGGTCATGTGCAACGAATTCGCCCGTCATTACAGATCCACGAACCATGAAATGATACCAAATCTCCCTGAGCTCGCCGCGTTGGCAGCCAACAACGGCAGAAGCTCCGCGAGGCGTCTTTAGCGCGGCTTCGATGTCCTTGAGCTCATAGGTCTTCTCTGTTGAGGGAGTGATATTTGCCTGCGAAAGCCAGTCGAACGAAGGGAGGCTCTTATAAAGATCCACGGTCGTCTGAAAGTAATCGATGACTTCTTGTGCCTCTTTGTAATCATGGTAGCATTTCGGCTCGAGTGTACTAACACAGGTGCCGTGCTTGCTCCATTCATGCTGCCAAAGATGTTCATCCCCTGCTATTCCTTTCCAGTGATGGCTCAAATATGATAGTAGGACGTCTTGGCCGAATTCTTGAAGATGTTGGTAATACTGGAATAGGCGCTGTTGCAAGTATCGCGATTGCATTTCCGGTTGGAGGAGCTGCAATCGCCGGATCGAGAGCAGTCGCAGACAGAATCGAATCGTCCATCGCAATGATCAGGCCTAAGTTTGTTTTAGCGAGGGTGTGTCTGGCTCAAGGGAACTACACATACCATAAGCCATGGATGGTCCAGGTATTGTTAGGACCAAGATATCCTGAGGGACCAGCTGAAGCATCCGAGTTCCAGAATTGCGTTTGGGCAAACTGCCCGCCTGGCGCGTTTATGCAGCAGGTATCGAAGATATCGGTCTTGGAACAGCTAAGTCCAGTATTTGGGCATGTTTCGGGGAAGCCAAAGCAAGGGGTGTAGAGGCGAGAGGACTTTGGCTGCTTCCAAGGAACACAGCCTGGACTAGATTTCGAATAGACGGTAAAGAAGACATGATTTGGTGCAGGAAGGATGGGAGATGTTGGTTCTTTATACAGGTCTTTTACGAGGCTGAGATGTGCTGGTGACTTGGTAGCTTCGCCTTGTGGCTTTCGGGCTTTGTTCCTTGGGTGAATGGCTGATGTGTTCATCTGACAGATATTGATAGGTCCATGGTTCTGGCTACTAGAAGGCAGTCAAAAGGTATGGAGAGGTGTTACTAAATACACATAGCTAGCAGTAGTCTTGGTGTTTGATATTATAGAGTGCTCAGGTATCAATACGTCAGGGGATGCTTGATCGTGATGGTGCCTGCATTTGGACCCTACATGACTCGTGAGGGATTTTCCTCCACTCCATGCCGGACTTCCAAGCTTCTTCATTCCCTTCTCACCAAAGACAACAGTCCCCGAGTCCATCTCATCGACAGCGGCATGGACAAACAAGGGCTCGAAAAGCCTTTCGTGGGAGTATATGCCTTCAAACATCAAATCATGGCAGCTTTGAAAGCAGCCGAGTCTAAGAGCTGGAGTGATGACACTTTCTGAGTCGGAATTGATAGAAGCACATGAAGGCTTGGGGTCTGTTGGCAAACACCGCAGTCGGCAAACACCGCAGAGAAATCGATTTGAACAGTATAAATTCTTCACATGAGCTCTTATCTATCAAGAGATCACCATAGCATAGTGGAAGACCTTCCAGCGACGCTTTATGAGGTGCCTAGCGAAAGCCCCAAGTCATGTCGATATCGTTCTCGAGAAACCCGACTCCAAACCAATGGTTTGCTCCATTTCTGATAGTCGGGATGTCCTAGCGAAATATTCGACTCGGAGTGCCTCAACTGCGTGGCTGGAGATGATAGCAACCGAAATCGTTGCAGTTGTTAATCCAATACACTCAAAGTTATCACATGTTCGGTTTCGGGTTCAAATGAGCCCAAAGCAATATATAAAGAGCACAGACTCCAAAAGATAGCTATGCGGACAAGATATGGACAAACAGAGTTCCTCGTTCTTAAATCGAGGAGGTGGTGAGGGGGTGTAGACTACACATCGCCCCATCCGCAAATTAATATGTCGTCGATAAATACACACTCCAAACACCATGAAACCTCCATTTCTACATCTCCAAACTTCCATAACAACTCAAATCCTCACAAACCAACCACTCTCAACTTCCAATCAGGTATACCAACCACCAACCACCATTACCATTACAAATACAATGTACTTCCTCACCTCCGTCATCCTCGCCCTCACCTTCCAAGCCAATGCACAGAATAACGACATACGCCCCAACAAAGCGTGCTACGACAGCCTCAATCAATGCGCCCCAAAATGCCCGATAAACCCATGTTTTCAGGAATATGTTAAAGATGACGGGAAGGTGACTGGAAGGACCAGTTTTGTAAAGAAGTATTGTTGTACAAAGTGAGGATTGAGGAATGTAAGGATTGAGGGAATGAGGGGGTAGGAGAGAGCTTGTGAATTGTAACATATCCCTTTATCGTCCAGTCTGCATCATGGCTTATGATCATTACTTCGCCAGAATATAGCACCCTTGGCATCGGTTCTGATTACCAGATGATTGCAGGGCATGGTTCCCCACGAACGTTTCATTTCAGTGCTCCTCAACTACGTGCCTGGAGGATGATGTTATACTTTCGAAGTCAACGAGGACATTGGTAACCTGCGATCGAGTGGTTTTCTAAGCGCCAAGGCAGCCGTAGATGAAGACCCGCAAGATTTTCATGGGATTCCGATTTCATGAGATTCCGATTTTCATGAGATTCCGATTTTCATGAGATTCCGATTTTCATGAGATTCTACTCCGGATCCGGAGTAATTAAATCTAGAGATTTCAAGCCCTAAGGTTGAGAGAATCGCTACCCTTGCAGGGAAGCGAGGGAAGATATAACTAGACTTGAAATAGAGTCCTTCCTTGTCTAAAAATGGGATGGGGGTGGAGACTACCGTAAAGTCCGTGCAAAGCTGTAGACGAGCGATCCGTGCACTGCTAGATTTTATACATGAGAGATCTGGAAGCAAGTCAAGTAGACCAGAAGACACAAACAACGCAAACTTGCAGGCGAGATCAGCGGTACACATCTAGATTTGCTTAGAAGCCTCCGTACTGTCCGAGTCCTTAGCTATCAATGCATCATCTTGGCGTAGATCAGAATTGCGGTCGTTACTCATCCAGGGTTTTACTTAATCACTCAACAAATCCCCTTCCTCTGCATATTGGTACACAAGCGTCAATAACACATATGATTGTCGAAGCTACCAAGGTCTTGTCTGCAACTTTCCGCGGAATCTACGATATAGATTACCTTGTCCGTAAGATCACACTCTACTCCTCTTCTCTCCCCTTCTACTACCCGTCCGCAAACTCCTACGAACGCCGACCCTCCTTCTTACGTCCAAATCTCACTCAAATCTACCACTCTCAAATCTTCACAAACCAAACATTCTCAGCTCTTTCAGTCAGATATATATTTCAACCACCAACTACCATCACTACCATGTACTTCCTTCACTCTATCACCCTTACCTTTCTCACACTTGCCATCCACACCAATGCACAACAGAATACTGGCAATGTTTTCCCGCCAAACTTGCAGCGCCCGTATTCCTTTTGCAAATGGGCATTTGATGTATGCGGGAAGGCATGCCAACCAAGGGCTTGTTTTGATACCTGGATCAACACTGCCTCGGGGAAACCTAAGATGAGCGGTTGGTCACATATATGGTGTTGTCCTAAAGACTAAATGGAGAAAGGAGGGAGGGAGGGAGGGATGGAGGGGGTTCGGAGTGGAGAGGGATATAAGGACGCCAGGATAGAGGGATCATAAAGGAGTCGTAACCTACTTCTTCAACAAGATAAATTTTTCAAAATGGTTCAACGCTGTATATAATGTGGCTTGTGTATCCCCGTGGACATTCTCGAGATTTTAACTGACTACTGACTGAATAGCCGCGTGGTACGGTCTTTCTAAGCCACAAACTTTGAAGAATTTAGCTGAAACCGTAGAATAACCGCAAACTTACGGTTGCAATTTAAAAAGTTTACGGCATAGAAAGACCGTACCCCGCGGCTGTGTGAGAGATTCTGAAGGCTCTATCCCATAGCGGAACCTAGCTGAAACACGTAGATGAGTTAATTCTTATCCCTTGAGTACGTTGTAGTCTCCTTGGGAAAGGCTTAGTATACAATGTATAGCCCAAAAGCTTCTATATAGTAGAGAAGTTCTATCTGGGTCCTTATCCGTTATTGCATTACCTTGATATAGGGTTCCCAACGGCCCAACGGGACGGATCGGGGCGGGTTTGGAGGTCTTCAACCCGCCCCGTTAACAGGTCGGGGGGAGACGGGTTGGGGCGGGTTTTTGGGGCGGGTTATAGATTCTACATAACCCGCCCCGTCTCCCACCATTACAGGTTCTCGTGATGCTTATATAATGTGTAATAAAGATTACTAAAAGATTACTACCATAGACCTAACTACATAAGGAAAGAGGAAGAATATTTAGATATTATTATATAGAACGGTAGAAGGAGTACCCAGTACTCTTAAGTCTCTTATAATAATCCTCATAGTTTCCTGACAGTCAGAAGTGAAGGAGAGTTGTTCATTGTTTCTAGCATACACGAATCGCTTCAATCATAAAAGAACTACTCCTCATCAGAAGGATCGTCAATCATTAAGTCCCCGTCAATCATTAAGTCCCCGTCAATCATTAAGTCCCCGTCAATCATTAAGTCCCCGTCAATCATTAAGTCCCCGTCAATCATTAAGTCCCCGCCAATAATATGAAGACCAGCCTCTTCATCACCAACATCATCCTCCTCATCATCATTATGATCATCAACATCTGTCTCATCCACGGGCTCGGCACGAGCTATTTCCGCTACCCTCGTATTCTCTGGTAGTATATCACCCTCATCAATCAGATTACCCATGATATCAGTCGCCTGTTCTTCAAGTGGAACCATAACAAGTGTCTCCAAGTCCATATCTCTTACCATGGCATATCTCTCTCTTGCTGCCTTCTTTGGCCTAAACATTAAGGCGTAGGTATCGTCGGCGAGGTCTGGAGCAGGTAGATCGCAATGCGATTTCAGAGCCAGGATGTGCTTCCCACCAACCAGGTGGACCAGGAATAACTTCAAACATGTCTGTAGTTGCGAGACGATTGCGAATGAATGCAAATTCACTGGCAGTAAAGAACGGCAGTAAAGAACTGCAGTGATGACATTGTAGTACGTTGTTCAACTGGGCAGACAGCAGGCTCCTTGTTGAATTCGATTGCTAGGTCCTATTAAACGCGTTAGAGACTATCAGGAATGCGTTTGTCTTTTTTGTCATGATCGAACTATGTTGGTATTCGAATGCAGTTAAACGTAGTTAAATGTGGTGGTTCTGCTCGATCAGGTCTAGCGCGAGACTGGTCGCAAGTACTTAGACTCGTCTCTACCTCTTAGTTAGCTCCTCATCCTTACAACTTCGCACATCCCATAGAATTCAAGTCATGCTTCCAAGTCAAGTCCAAGGTCAAACGTGACAGTTTGTAAGGATCCCTTTTCACGATAAAAGTCGGGCTGCTATTGTCTACGCAGCCGACAAACCTCACCAACTATGCCCCGAATTCTCGACCTTCCCTCCCTTGCGGACGATACTACCACCCTCGAAAACAGTACTCTCGAAAACCCCCTAGCCTTCTACGACTTCTTTATAACCCCTAGACTCGCAGCAACCCTTACTCAGAAGATCCAAGCTACCTTTGCAACCCCGGCGGACGAAGCCTCAGTCAACGAAAATGAATACGTCCCAGTCTCACACGTTACTCTCGACCGCGCTTCGGCGCTCCCACTCCTCCAGCTTTTAGCTACCATCTCCCATATGTTCAACACAGCCCAGCGAGACCAGGATACCATGTCCCGTTCAATTCAAGAACTCAAGCTCGAAGCCTCTGAGAACGAAGCTCGCGCCCTTCGAGCAGAACTCCAGGGCGTTACTTCTCGCGAAATCTCCGCCCCTCGACCAACCCAAGGCGACAACCTCTATCTTTGAAGGAGATAAAAAAAAATACAAGAGCTAGCTCTTAGACCTCCGGATAAAACTCAGCGCAGACTCCAAAGCATTCCCTTCAGTAAACTCACAAGTTACTTACGCCTTCAATCGACTTGACGACAAGTGCAAATCCACAATTCGCCCATACTACAACGAAACTACGAATTCATGGCCTTTTGAATCCCTCGACGAATTTATCTCAAAACTCAACGACAGCTACGCTCCTCGTTTCGATATTCAAGATGCTATGAATAAGCTGCAGAACCACAAGATGGCAAACCGAACATTTGCTACTTACGCCGTAGACTTCCGACGCCTACTCCAAGAAGCCGGAATCACCCTCCCTCACGTCTCAGAACCCGCAAACCCCTTGGAACAACTTATGATTGTCAACTTTCGCAACGGCCTGAGCGCAGAACTCAGCGGAGCAATGATTCACGTCCCTACGACAAAGAAACTGGAGGAGTTAATCGATCTGTGCCACAACTGCGAAGCCAACATGAAACAATTCGAGAAAATCTCTCGAGCTCGAAAAGCTCCCGTATTCTCAGGATCATCTACATCAGCTACCGCTCCCTCTGCATCCCAACGCGCATTCCTAGTCTCCCCCGCCACTTCTCACGCTTTCGGAGATGCCATGGACATTTCAGTTATGAACCTCAACGGTAGTGCCGGCGCCGACATAGGTACCTGCCTCCCGTCTCTCCAGATGAAACCAATTGCATCCTGGACCCTGGAAGAGAAAGCCGCCAATATCCAATGGCGAAAGACCAACAACCGTTGCGGATACTGCGGAGAGCCCGTAGTAATTATGCCTAATGGTCAGAAGCACATCGCCGCCGTATGCCCTAAGAAAGCCCAGCGTGGACGCCCCTCCAATCAGTTCACTACTCCCAACCAGTTCGCCAGTGACCCCATGCAGTTTGGCAACTCCGGAGCTCGAAACTTCATTCCCCCTATGAGCTTTAGCAATATGAGTATGTCAGGAGCATCGGGAGCGTATCCACAGAACGTCCAGACTTCCCGGATCACTCAAGGCCCTGAAGAACGCTCAAGTTCTACCGCCTCTTCTAGCACCACAAGCTACGGCTTCGGATCAGCCCCATACACCCCGAGTTCGGAAAACTCACAGTCTCGTTGAAAAGACGTTCATCGAGACACGACAACAAATCGAAACGACATGTTCTTCACATCAGTTCGGCAGTTCTAGGTTACTCAGAGAAATCAACAGGAGAGATTGATGGACCAGTAGACTCTAGACCAATCATAGTCCCAATTACACTTAATGAATCGATCAAAACCCTCGCCGTTACTGATTCCTTTGCCACAGGAAGTTTCATAGACCTCGATTTTGCGCAATCCCACGGCTTTCCCTTTATTCCCCTCGAAAACCCCCGCCGCCTCAAAGCCTTTGACGGCGAACAGGCATCCTCTGCACCCTCTTACGTTACTCACGAAATCCACGTCTCCGTCAGAACCGGAGAACACCACCTCGAAACCACGAAATTCTTTGTTACCCGTCTCGGCTCCGCAGCAGTCATCTTTGGCACTCCCTGGATGAACCTCCACGGTGTGAAACTCGATTTTGAGAATCGTAGTATTCACTTCGGTACCCACTGTTCTAAGAAATGTCTTCAGGGCCACAAGGGCTCTGTTGAGTATATCCCGCTCCCGTTTGGTGCCCGCGCACCGCCTCAAGAAACCCCGGACTCTCCTCGCGATTGGAAGATTGTCAACTCTCACGCTTTTCAATGGAATTCTAAGCAGCCCAATGCTCAAATCTACGCAATCAGTATTCAAGATATCGATGAATTTCTGGCGAAGAAACCAGATTACAAAGACCCTCGCCCCCAGTTACCCAAAGACCTTCACGACCTCGCGCACGCTTTTAACAGAAAAGCTGCTGATTCACTGCCCCCTTCACGCCTCGTCGACCACAAAATCGAAATTCAAGAAGACAAGAAAGACCAGTTACCCAACGCTCCTCTCTACGGTATGTCCCAGAACGAACTCAAATGCCTCCGGAAATGGCTGGAGGAGAATTTGGGAAAAGGTTTTATCAGAAAAAGCCAGTCCGACGTCAGTTCCCCATGTATCTTTGTTAAAAAACCAGGTGGTGGTCTGCGATTCTGCGTAGACTACCGAAAACTCAACGCGAATACTCGAAAAAACCGATACCCTATTCCCTTACTCCGCGAAACCCTAGACAAACTCAGCAAAGCCAAGTACTTCACGAAGATCGATATTATCTCAGCATTCAACGCACTCCGAGTCCACCCCGACAGCGTTCCTCTCACTGCATTCAGAACCTGCTTCGGTCTGTTCGAATCTCTAGTTATGAACTTCGGCCTCTGCAATGCCCCGGCGACCTGGCAGTCGTATATTAACGAACAACTTAAAGACTTTCTCGACGTTTTCTGCACCGCGTACCTCGACGACATCCTAATCTACAGCGAAACTCTCGAAGAGCATAAAATTCAAGTGCGGCAGGTTATCGAACGAATGCACGCAGCAGGACTCAACATCGACATCGACAAATGCGAATTCTACCAGACAGAAGTCAAATTTCTCGGTTTAATTATCACAGACCACGGAATCCGGATGGACCCGGACAAAGTCAAAACAATCATTGATTGGCAATACTGTACCACTCGCCATGACGTCCAATCCTTCCTCGGTTTTGCCAATTTCTACCGCCGTTTTATTTTCAATTACTCCTCCACCGCGAAACCTCTTACCGACTTACTGAAAAAAGACAAGCCGTTCTACTTCGGCCCAAAACAGCGCGCCGCTTTTGATAAACTCCAAGAAGCCTTCATCTCCGCACCAATCCTCGCACATTTCGACCCTACAAAGAAGTGTATTGTCGAAACAGACGCCTCCGACTGGGTAGGCGCTGGAGTACTCTCACAAAACGGCAATGACGGTTTGCTACACCCCGTCGCCTTCTTCTCTCACAAGTTCACACCTCAGGAGTGTAATTACGAAATCTACGACAAAGAACTCCTAGCAATCATTCGCGCATTTGAAGAGTGGCGAGGAGAGCTCGAAGGAACTGAAGACCCGATCGAAGTTATTACAGACCACCGAAACCTCGAATACTACATGTCAACCAAAAAACTCACTCGCCGACAAGCCCGTTGGACCGAATTCCTCTCCCAATTCCACTTCGAAATCAAATGGAGACCAGGAAAAGATACTACGAAACCCGACGCCTTGACCCGCCGCTCCCAAGACCTCCCCTCAAACGTATCCGACCCGCGTATCCAGCACCAGTCACAGGTTATGCTTAAACCCCACACACTTGACCCTAAGATTCGAAAAGAACTAGCGCTCCAAGTCCACAATCTTTCATTATGCCCAGTTACGCGTCGTGACCACTCCTCTCCACAAGACTTCGAGAAAAACCCAGACTACCGCGACTCTTCCGAAAATGACGGGGACGAATCCCTTGAGCCCCTCAACGATATATGGAACAAACCTAGCAACGACGCAGTAGCTGAAGAACAAACCCCAACCACCCCGTTCTCCCCTCCGGACATATTCATCCCTTCGCAAGACCCAGACGACGAAGAGCTTATTTGGGACGAAGACAAGTTTGAAGAACTCTACGCTAGAGCGTTGACTAAAGAACTCTACGCTAGAGCGTTGACTAAAGAACTCTACGCTAGAGCGTTGACTAAAGAACTCTACGCTAGAGCGTTGACTAAAGAACTCTACGCTAGAGCGTTGACTAAAGAACTCTACGCTAGAGCGTTGACTAAAGAACTCTACGCTAGAGCGTTGACTAAAGAACTCTACGCTAGAGCGTTGACTAAAGAACTCTACGCTAGAGCGTTGACTAAAGAACTCTACGCTAGAGCGTTGACTAAAGAACTCTACGCTAGAGCGTTGACTAAAGACAAAGAACCACGCGAAGTCTTGAAAAAACTACGCGACGGCAAAACCCACCACCGAACGTTGCGGATGCAAGACTGCGAAGAACGCGACGGCCGCCTTTGGTATAAAAAGTGTCTATTTATTCCCCAAGACGATACACTACAAGCATACATTCTGAAAGCGAACCACGACTGTAATGTCGCAGGTCACCCGGGTAAAGCTAACAACTTCCTCAAACTCCGCAAGTTCTACTACTGGCATGGCATGCACGCCAACTCGGACAAATGGGTCTCACGATGCGACGCCTGTCGACGCGCAAAACCGAGCAACCTAATGTACCAAGGACTCCTCAACACTCTCGAAGCCCCTCAATGAAGATGGGAAGACATCCAGATGGACTTCATTACCGATTTACCTGCTACACGCAAAGGAGGTAATACCTGCCTCTTAGTAATTGTCGATCGCCTCACCAAAATCAAGCACCTTATCCCCTGCCAAAAACTCCCAGAAGCCCGCGAATGCGCCTTACTCTTTCTCCAACACGTCTACCGCCTCCACGGCTTACCTCGAAGCATTATCTCCGACCGAGGATCCCAATTCGTTGCTATCCTCTGGAAAGTACTCTGCAAACGTGTTATGGGCATGGCCCATGGTTGGTATAGGCTAAGAGCCTAAGCCTGATTGAGCCTAGTATAGAGAAAGAACCTCATTGAGGTTCTCTGTTTGTAGATACCTTCACTCCTTAACTGAATCTAAACAATCTTTGGCTACGAGTATGCTGCGTCTTTCCAGCTACCGTCCCGTAATATAGATTCAGTTCTTTACAAACCTAGGTGTACTTGATGCGTAGCAACAGTACCCTATCGACTCCTACAACCTACACCCCTACTACCGACGACGACCCAATCGCGAGCATTACGCAAGGAATCGACAAACTCTCAATGGCTCGAGCAAATTCGCCTGACACCGTACAACAATTGGTGGCAGCTCTGACCGCAGTCAGTGTTGATGGGAACACCGGTGCAAAAGCTATTGCATGGCCTAAATGGGACGGGAAAAGAGACAACTACACGCTGTTCAGATGGCAGATCAAGACAAAAATCACTGTTGAAAATGGGAAGCTTGGAAGCAATCAAGGAATATGCGCGAACATCTTCAACGGGCTTCCGACAGAGAAACAACAACGCGTCATTCAATGGCTAAGCAATGGAGAGCAACATGACAACTACGAACCCGAGTCCTTTATCAAGCATATGGACGACAAGTTCTTAGATCATGAAGCGGAAGCTAAAGCTCTCGACGAGCTGAACAAGATTAGCCAAGGCAGCAGACAACCGTTCGAAGACTTCCGCCAGCAGTTCGAACAACTGACATCGCAAGCTGGATCCCTAGCGCCGCAAAGAGCCTCAAAGATCACTATCATGAACAACGCGCTCAACTACTCCCTCCAACAGACCTTGAAATCAGTGCGATTGTCCAGGGACGACTACGACACTTACGTAAAAGATGTACAGTACTTCGCGACGAAGACAGAGGCTCTATCCCACCAACGCCGCTATCCAAGTACGGATAAGGAGACGCCAACGACTCGAGGGAGGCCACAATCACCCCAAACAGTCAGTCGTGACGCAGAAGGCGATGTCGAAATGACTGGCATCAACGCCCTTTCAGCGCAGATCGCAGCACTGATAGCTCGGGTCGATACACTCGGAAAGGATGCGAAGAAGGACCGACGACCTAGAGCGAAATGGCGATCCCAAACAGAGTTCTTGGCACTTATACAAGCGGGCAAATGCGGGCGCTGTAAGAAGCCCAAGCACCACCCGAACGTATGCGAATTCCGACCAGCAACACGTCCAAAGACTCAGGTCACTGCGGTAATTACACAGCATACCGATGACTCCCTACAGGAAGCCTCATCAGAGTCGGAAAACTAGCTACCCTTGTGCATCGTCGCGCACGAGGGTCTGAAGTAGATGTACATGGCGAAGACATTACAAAGCTACCAGGCATAAGAGAAATCAAAGCAGCAAAGGATAGGATGGAAAGTACACCCTTCTTGATAGATACCTTGATCAACGGAACTTCTTTCACCGAATCCTTCTTTGATAACGGCTGCCTCCCTTATGCTGCTTTCAGCGAGAAGAGTGTCCAAACACATCGTCTACCGCGCATCCCAATTGACACCAAACAATTGGCACTGGCTAAAGAGAGCCACGAGAACGGAGAAGACCTCCGTATTACGCACATGACCTACGCTACGATCGACATTGATGGTCGAGCAGAGCGAGTCTATGGGTATATAGTGAAAGGATTGAGCTTCCCTATTATCCTAGGCAAGGCATGGGCAGAGAGAAACTGGGTGCGATATATAGCAGCTAAGAGAAAGCTGCTTATTGGTCAAGGATCCCAGCGCATCACGGTAAGAGAAAAGGGGTGGCTAGAACAGAACACCAAAGCGCGAGACCGGCTCGCTCACGTGCGGGCGGCTTGTCTAGTGTCAGGATCTGTATTTGCAGCTATTGTTGGAAGGGCCCAGCGACGGTTGAGAAGAGATGGACCGGATGGTACACAAGTGCTGGCTATCTCGATGTCGGATATCAACAAGGCCCTAAGCAAGTTAGCAGAAAGAAAACAGAGAAAGACTGAGGAAGAAATCCGACAAGAGATACCAGAAGAAATAGCAGAGCATGCTGATGCCTTTCTCGACGACGAAGACGGAGAGATCGCGCCCCATCAAGAGGGTCGCGATCACGTTATCGAATTGATACGAGATGAACAAGGTCGCGAGGCAGAAGTTCCTTGGGGCCCATTATACGGCATGTCGAGGGAAGAGCTATTAGTCCTACGAAAAACACTTTCGGACTATATGGACAAGGGCTGGATACGCGCCAGCAACTCACCAGCGGCAGCCCCAGTCTTATTTGTAAGGAAACCAGGTGGAGGCATTCGGATGTGTGTAGACTATCGGGCACTGAATCGAATCACTCGATCGGACCGCTACCCATTGCCACTAATCCGAGAAACCCTACGAAATCTAGCAACAGCGCGTTGGTACACCAAACTTGACGTCAGAGCGGCATTTCATCGGCTCCGCATCAAGCACGGCGATGAGTGGAAAACGGCTTTTCGCACTCGATTTGGACTATTCGAATGGCTAGTTACCCCCTTCGGACTAGCTGGCGCACCCGCGAGCTTTCAACGATACATCAACGGAGTCCTACGGGAATCCCTAGATATCTGCTGTTCAGCCTACATGGACGATGTCTTGATATGGAGCGACGGCGACTATCTGGATCACATGGTTAAGGTTAACCAAAGTCTTGCCAAGCTCAAGACTGCTGGACTTCGGCTAGACTTAAGCAAGTGCGAGTTTGCTGTTCAGGAGGTCAAATATCTGGGGTTCATTATCACTGCAGGAGAAGGGATCAAAGTCGACCCAGAGAAAGTTGCCGCGATTAAAGAATGGGAGGCTCCAGTCAATGTCACAGGCGTACGCTCCTTCCTAGGCTTTGCAAATTTCTACCGAGACTTCATCGACAACTTCTCAGAGCTCTCCGACCCCTTAATCAAGTTAACACGGAAGGCCGTCGCTTTTGTCTGGAACAAAGAACATGAGAACGCCTTTCAAGTCTTGAAGGAGCTATTCATCTCCGCCCCAATACTGGCTCACTGGAATCCAGACCTGGATACGGTACTCGAGTGCGACTGCTCTGGCTACGCGCTGGGAGGCACGTTGTCGCAGAAGGATATGAAAGGAAAACTACGACCAGTAGCATACTTCTCCCGCAAGCTCACTGCGGCTGAATGTAACTACGAGATCCACGATAAAGAATTACTGGCAGTAATCAAGTCCATTGAACACTGGAGAGGAGAACTACGCAGTGTTGCAGCACCTTTCAAAGTCCTTACCGATCACAAGAATCTCCGCTACTTTATGACAGCGCAGCGTTTGTCAGAGAGACAAGCAAGATGGTCGCTAATTCTATCTGAGTACCAATTCCAGCTGGAATTTCGCGCCGGAAAACTAGCGCAAAGACCAGACGCACTATCAAGAAGACATCAAGATATGCCACATGACAAGAACGACGAGAGACTACAAGGGCGAGTGGCCCAGTTGATCAAGGACGAATGGCTTCCTCCTCTTTCCGAGAGGACGACCGAAACAATCGCAATACAAGCCCTTATCTGCCCAGTCAATACACCGAATACATCCAATGGTACATGGGACGTTATACGGGAGCCCCAGCAAAATACTGGACTGGACGGTCGACACCAGCTGACTGCCGAAAACGGTCAACACCGGTCCACTACTAGGTACGGTCAAAACCGGTCAGTTGCAAAAGGATGCGATCTTTTCGAGAAACCAGAGTTACAACTTCTCTGGGATCGCGCAATAGCAGAGGACCAATCCTACGAAGCTATTCATACGGCTATAGTTACTGGCGAACGTTCCTTTCCTCCAGAGCTCAAGTTGTCGGTACAGCTACCCGAATGCGAAGTAGACGACCACGGCGCGGTCACGAGAAGAGGGATCCTATGGGTACCAGATTGGGAACCGCTGCGAACAACGCTGGTCCAACAAACTCACGATTCCCATGTTACTGGACACCCAGGGAGAGATAGCACGCTTGCGATTCTATCCAGAAGTTTCTTTTGGCCCCAACAATACAAGACAGTCCGGCAGTTTGTACGTAATTGCGACGTATGTGGGAGAACAGGAATATGGCGTGATAAGAAGCGAGGTCTTCTGAAACCACTTCCAATCCCGGCCCGCTTCCACAGCGAGCTATCAATCGATTTCATGACTGATTTGCCCGCGGAGGAAAACGGCCCAAAATACCTCATGGTTATCACAGATCGCCTCCTCAAAAGTGTTACGTTGGAGGCTATGACTACAATGAGCGCCAAAGAGTGCGCGAAAAGGTTCTTACAATGCCACTATCGCTACCACGGATTTCCCATGGCATTGACGTCGGACAGAGGCAGCAATTGGACAGGTCGTTTTTGGAGGAAGCTTTGCGAACTTACAAAGATTGAGCAGAGACTCTCTACAGCCTTTCATCCACAGACCGATGGCGCGACCGAGCGTATGAACCAGGAAGTTCTACGCTATCTCCGCGCCTTCATCGCATACTCCCAACTAGACTGGCCAACGCTACTACCTACGGCTATGTTAGCACTGAACAATCGTGACTCTTCAGTCACAGGGATGAGTCCATTCTATCTAACCCACGGCTACCATGCGGAACCAATCCAGAAAGTACAACGAATCTCACCCAGTAACTCACCAACAGCCGATGCCGAGACCTTTGTGCAACGAATAGAAGAGGCACAAGAATATGCACAGGCAGCGATGGCCTGGTCCCAGCAGAAGATGGAGAACGACGCCAACAGGTCACGTCAAGCTGCCGAAACGTTAAAAAAGGGCGACAAAGTCTGGTTGAACCTTAGGAATATCAATACTCCGCAGCTATCAAAGAAACTGGCGTGGACGCAAGCCAAATACACTGTCGAGAACCAGATCTCCCCGATGGTATACGAGCTGGCTGACCTGCCAAGTGGTATCCATAACCGTTTCCACGTTGACCTACTCCGCCGAGCCGCAACCGACACACTGCCCTCACAAGAATCCGATGATACCCAGCCGCCACCATTAGTGCCTCAAACCGAAGAAACAGAGGCTGAGTTTGAAGTAGAACGTATACTTCGCGCAGAGAAGAAACGGGTTGGGCGAGGCTGGGTTCGTCAGTTATTAATCAAATGGAAAGGCTATGCAGATCCCGATTGGCAGCCACGTTCATTATTCACAGAAGTCGAGGACTTAGACCGCTTCGAGGCAGAGTATGGCAAGGGCGACGGTGTCGGCGAAGATATAGGAGCTCAAACAGGGGCCCGAAGAGACCGAGTAGCGGTGGCCAGCGCCTTCGAATCTGCTACAAGCTGGCAGAAGCGATGTATGGCGTTTGTCTGTTTGATTATCCCACCTACCACACCCTCTTTAGTCCTGCACACCCGGTAAGGAGGGGGGTAATGTTATGGGCATGGCCCATGGTTGGTATAGGCTAAGAGCCTAAGCCTGATTGAGCCTAGTATAGAGAAAGAACCTCATTGAGGTTCTCTGTTTGTAGATACCTTCACTCCTTAACTGAATCTAAACAATCTTTGGCTACGAGTATGCTGCGTCTTTCCAGCTACCGTCCCGTAATAAAACGCCTCGGAATCCGAATCCGCCTCTCTACCAGTTTCCACCCCGAGACAGATGGCGGGACCGAGCGAGCGAATGCCCAAGTCGAAATCTACATCCGTGCTTACTGCAATTATCAACAAGATGATTGGGACGAATGGTTACCACTCTGCGAATTCGTGATCAACAACACACCCTCCAATGCAACAAAACTCACACCATTTTTTGCCGCCTACGGCTACGATCCACGCTCCGGATTGGAAGCGCCAATTCAACCAGACCGTAACGCCTCTCGCCACGAAATTACCGAGACACGAAAAGCTAATTCCATGGCTGACTTCATGGCAAACCTTGAGAAGATTTGCTACAACGAGATCCGCCACGCCAGCGCTACCTACGAATATTTCAAGAACAAACATCGGCTTGGTTCTCCAAACTACAAAGTTGGTGACTGGGTTTGGCTAAACCTCAAGAATATCAAGACCACGCGCCCATCCAAAAAGTTCGACTGCAAGTTCGCCGGCAAATTCAAGATTCTACAAGCCCTAGACCACGACGCTTACAAACTCGAGCTCCCTACTTCTATGCATTGCCATCCCGTCTTTCATACAAATCTACTACTCCCTGCCTACCCCCCTTCCGACAGGATGTTTCCAAACCAGAATGACTCGCAACCTCCTCCCGTCGATGTTGAAGAAAACGATGGAATCTACACCCTGGATGAAGTCGTTGATTCACGATTCAACAAAGCTACGAAGAGATTTGACTACAAGGTTAAATGGGAAGGCTATTACTTACCGACATGGGAACCCCTTCAATTCTTGCACAACGCAAAGAGCGCGGTTGATGAATTTCACCAGAGATATCCAAGAAAACCAAAACCAACCGGGTACAGGCCTGGTTAAGATTCGATCATGCTTCAAGTTTGTCAGTCACCTCGCCAAATAGTTCAGTTTGAACCATTGCGCCTCGGCCTTGTTGGGGGGTACTGTCATGATCGAACTATGTTGGTATTCGAATGCAGTTAAACGTAGTTAAATGTGGTGGTTCTGCTCGATCAGGTCTAGCGCGAGACTGGTCGCAAGTACTTAGACTCGTCTCTACCTCTTAGTTAGCTCCTCATCCTTACAACTTCGCACATCCCATAGAATTCAAGTCATGCTTCCAAGTCAAGTCCAAGGTCAAACGTGACATTTTTAGAGTAGTAAAACAACTAACGTACTCCACCACCCAACTGCTCAAACCATCCAACCGCTCAAATTTCTTGGCACGACCATCTCATGTTACGACTCTTTAATTTTTTCGTTATCAACAATAGATTCTAAGTCCGTCGTGCTACTATCTGATTCAGAAGATATCTCGATATCTTTTTTACGAGTTCGCGCATTATGCCCAGTTACGCCGCAGTTCCCACAGCGCCGTTCAGTTGGTCGGGCTATTTCTTGATCACCGATACCACGAGCCTTCTTCGATCCCTGAGGCGCTACAGACGCCTCTGCAGCTACCTGCGCTGCTGCAGTCCCATACTCCATAGTACCACCTTGCTGAACCCGCTTCCTTTTGCGCGATTTTCGCTTCGTTATTACTGCCAATTGCTCTTCAAGCTCGTGGTTGCGCGCAACGAGTAGAGCGTTTTGGTGAAGCATCAATTCAGCGCCCTTAACAAGCTGGGAAAGGCCAGCCTGCGCAGTAACTGGTGACCGAGTAAAAGAGTCGCTTACGAGCTTGGATTGGGATCCAAATTCATGAGTATTGCTTGGAGTCTTTGACTGCCACGGCGTTTCTGGGAGACGGGGTTCTGGCGAGGTACGTAGCCGTACTTCAAGGCGGTCCAATACCGCCTGCGCGTCGATAGGGACTAGCCCTACTGCCTCAAAGGCCTTTTGACAATTCTCTTTTGTAAACACGTCGAAAAACGCGTCTTTGAAGGCAGGGAGAAAGCCTTCCTTGTTGATATGGTACACGCGTCGGCGCGCCAAGTCTCGGACGCGTTGGGAGTACTTGCGCTTCAACGGCGAGAAGCAGACCACGTCAAGGGGCTGGAGTATATGCGACGAGTGCGATGGCATGCAGAGGGTTAGGATCTTATTTTCGAGGCAGTAGTCCTTAAAATTCTGGTTGAGATGGCTCTCATGGCCGTCCAAAATGAGTAGCCTGTACCCCCCACCTGCCGCGCCTTTGTATGCGCGTCAAAATGCTTCAACCACTCAAGACCAAGCGCGTTATTTGTGCAGCCGTTCTCAGAGACTGAAAGCTTCCAATTGCGCGGTATATCTGCTTCCTCGTACCACGCAGAGATGTGAACGCGTCCTTTATAGATAATGAAGGGTGGGGTTTGCATACCCAGCGACGCAGATACTCTGGGATAACCGTAACCAATTCGCGATCGCCCGGCTGAATGAGTTCCGGCCTTGTACGTCTCTCGGAGGCTGTAACGACCTTCATTGACCCAATAACACCCATTTGGAAGCCAATCTCGTCAAAGTTGTATGTATCCTCGTCGTGGACGCCGTACTTGGCTTTGGTATCTGCAACGAGCTTGAACCACGCGCCAATAATCTCTGGATCTTCCTTAGTATCCTCTGCCTATCCTTGGCTCGATTGAAGGCCATCTTGAGCTCATCTGAGCGCGTAACGAACCTCTCAGCCCAGTTTTTGCCCACTGGCTCTCCACCGCGTATAGCTAGCAGTTTATCGCCATATCTGCTACCTCACAAAGCCGGGGCGCCAATCCTCGCGAATCGAGGTCAAGGATGTATCGGGCAAGCGTTTGCTCTTCGGTAAGGGTAAGTTTCCGACCATTTGGTGGTGTTTCGAGGATAAATGGGACTCCTTTAACGCGCTCAGAGAGGATTCGCTGTTTAACGTCAAAGGCACGAGCGGCGGCCGTTGGCTTCGGAATTGGCCGGCTTGGAGGCTTGGAGTGCGAGCTGGATTCTCCCTTCGTGTTGGAGTAATAGTGCGCTTCGTTGTTCAGATATAATCACATAAGAGGAATGGTAGAAGTCTTGGCAGATTTTGAGCGGTTTGGGTGGTGGAACACGTTACTTAATGATGGTTTTTCGTACGGAATGAACACCGCACACGGCACGGTACTTAAAGAGAGACCACGTCTCTCTTTTCTCTTCATCTCATTCTCACTCGCCTGAGATCGCTTCGGTTTTTGCCCGCCCACCGTCCCTTTCAAGATGTACATAGCCTTATATAGATAAGAGGGACAGGCCTGCTTGCGGAGGATTCTGTGAGAGTCAGGCAATCCCTGAAGACTCTCCCATCGCAGGCCCTCTCCCAAACAGTCAATACAATGTGTTATTGATCCTACCTTCTTCGACGTGAATGGGTTGTGACGAAAAGCACATTAATAATCAGGCTAACGTGTTTCACCACTCACTTGGCCACCCACTCACTTGGCCACCCAACCACTAAATCTCAGGTCATCGTGCGATAAACCTCCCACCATACAGCTTTTATTAAAATAATTCTAACAATACATTCTTTACGTATTTGGGCATCGATTAATCTTATGAACTTGAATACCGCAGCCATTACATGTTGGTAATGCTCGCTGTCGTACGACGACTTCCTGATCTTGAACACTATCTCTAGAGCTATTTTCGCATCCCTCGACCAAGAACTGACCTGTTGAGCTTGTAAAACGCCTCCATATGCAATATATATCGTCTACGATACTGTTGCTTCTGTTTCGTCGTTGGTTCTCTGCACGAAGCTTCCTATTCTCTTCTGCAAGTATTACTGCTGAATTCATTGCGACTTGACATCCTTTGATGAGTTGACCAGTTGCTTGACTACTTGGGCTCTGAGATTGGCGATGAAGAAGATTTCGGACGAGCTGAGCCTGCTGCTCAAGCTGAGCTATCGTACGAGGAGTTTCTGACGTCCACTGTGGCGCTACTCCATGAGGTGTACCTGGTGGTGAGGGCGTCTCTTCAACACGCTGAAACCACGCGTTGATTGTCGCTGGATCTTCGCATTTGCACGCTGTGAATGGAATTTACGATTCCACTTCGTACAAAGCTCCGGCACAGCGTTGATGAAGCGGGATACCCAGTTCTTCCCGACTAATGACGGTGGAGGATTCGTACCGCGTTTTTCGAGTAAAGCGTTTGCCATTCGTCGTACGTCGATAATTTGGGGCGGAAATCCTCGTCGATCAAGGTCTAGGATCCACTGAACCAGAGCCTGCTCTTCATGTATTTGTAACTTTCTCTTTTGGTGGTTAGATTCGCTTCGTGGTTTACCACCTTGAAGACGAGACTGAAGTGTAGATCGAGGAATATCGTACGACGCTGAGATTTGACGTTGACTTAAATTTGGATTCGTTTGAAAGTTCTGCTTCGCAAGAAGTAATATAGCCTCTTTGCAAGGCCGATCCGGGGGTTGGTGTCGACATTATCGCGATAATTGTACGAAGGGATTAGACTTTTTGGTTGGGGGGGGGGCCAAGTGAGTGGGGTGGCCAGGTGAATGGTGAAACACGTTATTAAAGATGCTTGTATCCATCGCCTTCTATCCTCGCATTCCTCTCCTCTCCCATCGCCCTCCATCCTTATATCCCTCCCTCTCTTGTCCCCTCCCCTCCCTCATCTATCTATTTAGGACAACACCACTCAGCAACCGTTTTCCCATCAGGAGATTTGATATAATCCAGAAAACATGACGTTTTCCCACATGCCATATCGCATATATTTTCGTTCCATCTGCAAAACTGACTCGGGCGTTTCTGTGCGTTGGCGTGGATGGCAATGGTGAGGAGGGTGAGCGTAATAGAGTGGAGGAAGTACATCGTAGTGGTTGTCGGTAAGAGTTTGTATGTTTGATCAAAAGAATTGAGGATAGCTGATTTGAGATTGTCGTGAAGACTAGTAAGGGAATTTGAGATGGAGGAGAGTTTGGATCCGTAGGCTCTGATAGAAATATCTGCAGAAGGGGGAGTGTGTATTTGTGGAGACCGGGGCTTGATATTAATGGCCACTCCTAACTTCTATGAGTTAGACTTAGAAATATTCATCTCGATAGAGTCACAGAACCTATTCATTGGATGCATGGATGAATGGATGAATGCAGGGCCTGTGAACGACATTAATTTGCGGACGGGCGATTGAGTTGTGTATAAAACGGCCTCCGAAAGCTCATGATCTCATCAGCTGCGATACGGACGATATTCGTATAGGGATCGATTCCTATCGACCTACATTGTCGTTTGTGTATCAACGTAGATATTCTTTAAGTTTTCTGACTGACTGACTGACTGACTGACTAGGATAAGTAACGCCTGCAACTCCAGTAATCCAGGCACATCAAGGTAGGGTCCCCACGGAGCGGTGTCAAACGGGTTGGGTCGTTGAGGGGCGGTGCGGGGCGGGTTTAGGTCCTAGACTCCAACCCGACCCGCCCCCGCCAGAGGCTAGGGGCACCGTTTGCTAAAGGGGCGGGTTCACGTGACTAACCCCGTTACAACCTGTATTTGATACGTATACAATACGCACACAATACAGCAACGTAGAAACACCGAAAAATGATCTCCTGTTAGTCTCCTGATTGTCAACAGTAGTCCTAACAGTAGTAGAATCTCAGGCTGTGGTATCTCAATTCTCAAGGTTCAAGTGGCAGTGGAATCAGTCTATTTTACTATCTTTGACGTGATCGTTTGCGCGCTGGCTCATCATCCTCGTCCCTAACATTCCGTACCATGGCTAGAAGGCTCGAACTGCTTCTTTGAAGTGCTGGTGGTGCTCTTGCTGTTGCGATGCGAGTACTGCTACGGAGTCCGACCACGTTTGTTCTCACGCGTAATAAGACGATGAACACGCGCACGCCTATTTATTCGATCTCGAGCGCTATTAACCATCTCAAGCCTACCATCCAAAAGCCCTTCCTCATCTCGCCGGAGACCATTCCTCAGTAATTGAGGGTCAGTAGAAGCAACCTCACCACAGGAACATCATCTGGATCAGCATCATCCTCGCCGTCACTGATGTCGTTGAGGGCCACCATCTGCTCAATGAAGACCGCCAGTGTATCGTCGCAGTCTATCCTCTCATCTTCCAAATCCTTGTCTGTCACCTGATTCGCCCTTGCTTGGATTGAGTAGTATTCCAATACATGTTGTCTCTCGCCGACTGTTTGCTCATGGTTACTAACCATTAACGCGCCGAGAACTGGTGCTGAATATGTCTTGTTATTCGTGTTGAAGTTACTTGCAATACTGAACTCGCATTCAATACCAACACCAGCTGCCTGGATGGCAAAGATGTCCCTAACCATTATTGCTATGCGTGGGAAACGCGGCTCAATAAGCTTCCATTGATCGAATGGTGCCTTTAACTTTGGGTTTGCATTATCTGTGAAGCATTGCTGCATTAGTAACTACTAGGAGACTATCAGGGCATCAAGCTAAGTACTTACTCCACGAGCGATAATCCTCAAACTCTCTATATGCATCGGACACAGGTTGCGATCTCTCAGCCGCTGGTATTGGGTCCGAAGCTATATTGTACGAGTCTACAACGCTATCGAGGCTAATTGTTTGTGGCTGAAGCCGTGTTGGTAGGGCGAGGCAACGTACTGATGGGGTAAGGTGCGCATAGTCGCGTAATAAAAGACTCTTTAATTCATCCCAGTAAACGCCTGCCAGTCAAATGGGTCGTCTTGTGAAGGTACCCACTCAGGGCGTAACCAAGTATCGAGTTTGTGACGAGGTTCGAGAAGGATTGCCATGCCGTACAGCTTTCCAGCCTGTGTATTTGTTGTTGCACTGTAGTAAACCTGTATCTTCTCCTTCGCCGAGGCAATTGCCTGCCTAATCTCTCTTTTCCAGCGACGCGTTTTCCCTTCAAGCACCTGTTCCGCATTCTCAAGGTGTGTATAGAGGGCGTTGTAGATGGTGTATACTTGGTGGATGGTAGGGTGACGTGAGGCGCCGATGAGCGACGTGTATACTGCAAATGGACGGAGAATAGCGATGAGTTGATTTGTCTCCATTCATCGTCATTGAGGGTAAGGTGGGGGCATTCCTTCTTTGTGTATGTGGTAACGGGTTCCCTCAGCTTGTACACGCGTACTAACATGTAGAAGGTCGAGTCCTATCTCGTAGGCGACATCTTGTATGCATCTAAGGATTCGGAGGGTAGTATTGTTGGCGGGGCAGATCGTGCGGTACCAAGCAGTCTGGATCCCAACGAAGGTAAGGAATCGTCCCTCGCTCGATTGATGAATATAGCGATTTGACGGGTCTTTGCGATAGTATATGGTAACTACGACGGAACTTAGCAATAATAGACTATCAAGTGACTATTAGGAGCCTTACATCGCGTTGAGTATTGCCAACAATTTCACCCCTTGCCAAAGCCATAGCCATTTTCTCCTCTTCCTCCACCAATTCTTCACAAACTCGTCCTTCGGTCGGATCTTGATGTCGGTAAGTAGGCCATTGGGGCCGAATTGGATAACGTGAGAGAGGCAGGGACATAACGCGATCTCGTTTGCGATCCCGGTGGACTCGCATAGTCTCTCAATAGTCAGGTTGATTGACCTGGCCATCGTTTGGTTATTTGACGCATTATCCGTGGTAAAAGCAATAACCCTCTCGAAAAGATCAAAGTGCTCAAGCCGGGCAATACTCAACGCGATGTAAGGCTCCTAATAGTCACTTGATAGTCTATTATTGCTAAGTTCCGTCGTAGTTACCATATACTATCGCAAAGACCCGTCAAATCGCTATATTCATCAATTCGAGCGAGGGACGATTCCTTACCTTCGTTGGGATCCAGACTGCTTGGTACCGCACGATCTGCCCCGCCAACAATACTACCCTCCGAATCCTTAGATGCATACAAGATGTCGCTACGAGATAGGACTCGACCTTCTACATGTTAGTACGCGTGTACAAGCTGAGGGAACCCGTTACCACATACACAAAGAAGGAATGCCCCCACCTTACCCTCAATGACGATGAATGGAGACAAATCAACTCATCGCTATTCTCCGTCCATTTGCAGTATACACGTCGCTCATCGGCGCCTCACGTCACCCTACCATCCACCAAGTATACACCATCTACAACGCCCTCTATACACACCTTGAGAATGCGGAACAGGTGCTTGAAGGGAAAACGCGTCGCTGGAAAAGAGAGATTAGGCAGGCAATTGCCTCGGCGAAGGAGAAGATACAGGTTTACTACAGTGCAACAACAAATACACAGGCTGGAAAGCTGTACGGCATGGCAATCCTTCTCGAACCTCGTCACAAACTCGATACTTGGTTACGCCCTGAGTGGGTACCTTCACAAGACGACCCATTTGACTGGCAGGCGTTTACTGGGATGAATTAAAGAGTCTTTATTACCGCGACTATGCGCACCTTACCCCATCAGTACGTTGCCTCGCCCTACCAACACGGCTTCAGCCACAAACAATTAGCCTCGATAGCGTTGTAGACTCGTACAATATAGCTTCGGACCCAATACCAGCGGCTGAGAGATCGCAACCTGTGTCCGATGCATATAGAGAGTTTGAGGATTATCGCTCGTGGAGTAAGTACTTAGCTTGATGCCCTGATAGTCTCCTAGTAGTTACTAATGCAGCAATGCTTCACAGATAATGCAAACCCAAGTTAAAGGCACCATTCGATCAATGGAAGCTTATTGAGCCGCGTTTCCCACGCATAGCAATAATGGTTAGGGACATCTTTGCCATCCAGGCAGCTGGTGTTGGTATTGAATGCGAGTTCAGTATTGCAAGTAACTTCAACACGAATAACAAGACATATTCAGCACCAGTTCTCGGCGCGTTAATGGTTAGTAACCATGAGCAAACAGTCGGCGAGAGACAACATGTATTGGAATACTACTCAATCCAAGCAAGGGCGAATCAGGTGACAGACAAGGATTTGGAAGATGAGAGGATAGACTGCGACGATACACTGGCGGTCTTCATTGAGCAGATGGTGGCCCTCAACGACATCAGTGACGGCGAGGATGATGCTGATCCAGATGGTTCCTGTGGTTGAGGTTGCTTCTACTGACCCTCAATTACTGAGGAATGGTCTCCGGCGAGATGAGGAAGGGCTTTTGGATGGTAGGCTTGAGATGGTTAATAGCGCTCGAGATCGAATAAATAGGCGTGCGCGTGTTCATCGTCTTATTACGCGTGAGAACAAACGTGGTCGGACTCGTAGCAGTACTCGCATCGCAACAGCAAGAGCACCACCAGCACTTCAAAGAAGCAGTTCGAGCCTTCTAGCCATGGTACGGAATGTTAGGGACGAGGATGATGAGCCAGCGCGCAAACGATCACGTCAAAGATAGTAAAATAGACTGATTCCACTGCCACTTGAACCTTGAGAATTGAGATACCACAGCCTGAGATTCTACTACTGTTAGACTACTGTTGACAATCAGGAGACTAACAGGAGATCATTTTTCGGTGTTTCTACGTTGCTGTATTGTGTGCGTATTGTATACGTATCAAATACAGGTTGTAACGGGGTTAGTCACGTGAACCCGCCCCTTTTAGCAAACGGTGCCCCTAGCCTTGGCGGGGGCGGGTCGGGTTGGAGTCTAGGACCTAAACCCGCCCCGCACCGCCCCTCAACCGACCCAACCCGTTTGACACCGCTCCGTGGGGACCCTACCTTGATGTGCCTGGATTACTGGAGTTGCAGGCGTTACTTATCCTAGTCAGTCAGTCAGTCAGTCAGTCAGAAAACTTAAAGAATATCTACGTTGATACACAAACGACAATGTAGGTCGATAGGAATCGATCCCTATACGAATATCGTCCGTATCGCAGCTGATGAGATCATGAGCTTTCGGAGGCCGTTTTATACACAACTCAATCGCCCGTCCGCAAATTAATGTCGTTCACAGGCCCTGCATTCATCCATTCATCCATGCATCCAATGAATAGGTTCTGTGACTCTATCGAGATGAATATTTCTAAGTCTAACTCATAGAAGTTAGGAGTGGCCATTAATATCAAGCCCCGGTCTTCCACAAATACACACTCCCCTTCTGCAGATATTTCTATCAGAGCCTACGGATCCAAACTCTCCTCCATCTCAAATTCCTTACTAGTCTTCACGACCAATCTCAAATCAGCTATCCTCAATTCTTTTGATCAAACATACAAACTCTTACCGACAACCACTACGATGTACTTCCTCCACTCTATTACGCTCACCCTCCTCACCATTGCCATCCACGCCAACGCACAGAAACGCCCGAGTCAGTTTTGCAGATGGAACGAAAATATATGCGATATGGCATGTGGGAAAACGTCATGTTTTCTGGATTATATCAAATCTCCTGATGGGAAAACGGTTGCTGAGTGGTGTTGTCCTAAATAGATAGATGAGGGAGGGGAGGGGACAAGAGAGGGAGGGATATAAGGATGGAGGGCGATGGGAGAGGAGAGGAATGCGAGGATAGAAGGCGATGGATACAAGCATCTTTAATAACGTGTTTCACCATTCACTGGCCACCCCACTCACTTGGCCCCCCAACCAAAAAGTCTAATCCCTTCGTACAATTATCGCGATAATGTCGACACCAACCCCCGGATCGGCTTGCAAAGAGGCTATATTACTTCTTGCGAAGCAGAACTTTCAAACGAATCCAAATTTAAGTCAACGTCAAATCTCAGCGTCGTACGATATTCCTCGATCTACACTTCAGTCTCGTCTTCAAGGTGGTAAACCACGAAGCGAATCTAACCACCAAAAGAGAAAGTTACAAATACATGAAGAGCAGGCTCTGGTTCAGTGGATCCTAGACCTTGATCGACGAGGATTTCCGCCCCAAATTATCGACGTACGACGAATGGCAAACGCTTTACTCGAAAAACGCGGTACGAATCCTCCACCGTCATTAGTCGGGAAGAACTGGGTATCCCGCTTCATCAACGCTGTGCCGGAGCTTTGTACGAAGTGGAATCGTAAATTCCATTCACAGCGTGCAAAATGCGAAGATCCAGCGACAATCAACGCGTGGTTTCAGCGTGTTGAAGAGACGCCCTCACCACCAGGTACACCTCATGGAGTAGCGCCACAGTGGACGTCAGAAACTCCTCGTACGATAGCTCAGCTTGAGCAGCAGGCTCAGCTCGTCCGAAATCTTCTTCATCGCCAATCTCAGAGCCCAAGTAGTCAAGCAACTGGTCAACTCATCAAAGGATGTCAAGTCGCAATGAATTCAGCAGTAATACTTGCAGAAGAGAATAGGAAGCTTCGTGCAGAGAACCAACGACGAAAACAGAAGCAACAGTATCGTAGACGATATATATTGCATATGGAGGCGTTTTACAAGCTCAACAGGGTCAGTTCTTGGTCGAGGGATGCGAAAATAGCTCTAGAGATAGTGTTCAAGATCAGGAAGTCGTCGTACGACAGCGAGCATTACCAACATGTAATGGCTGCGGTATTCAAGTTCATAAGATTAATCGATGCCCAAATACGTAAAGAATGTATTGTTAGAATTATTTTAATAAAAGCTGTATTGGTGGGAGGTTTATCGCACGATGACCTGAGATTTAGTGGTTGGGGTGGCCAAGTGAGTGGGGTGGCCAAGTGAGTGGTGAAACACGTTAGCCTGATTATTAATGTGCTTTTCGTCACAACCCATTCACGTCGAAGAAGGTAGGATCAATAACACATTGTATTGACTGTTTGGGAGAGGGCCTGCGATGGGAGAGTCTTCAGGGATTGCCTGACTCTCACAGAATCCTCCGCAAGCAGGCCTGTCCCTCTTATCTATATAAGGCTATGTACATCTTGAAAAGGGACGGTGGGCGGGCAAAAACCGAAGCGATCTCAGGCGAGTGAGAATGAGATGAAGAGAAAAGAGAGACGTGGTCTCTCTTTAAGTACCGTGCCGTGTGCGGTGTTCATTCCGTACGAAAAACCATCATTAAGTAACGTGTTCCACACCCAACCGCTCAAAATCTGCCAAGACTTCTACCATTCCTCTTATGTGATTATATCTGAACAACGAAGCGCACTATTACTCCAACACGAAGGGAGAATCCAGCTCGCACTCCAAGCCCTCCAAGCCGGCCAATTCCGAAGCCAACGGGCCGCCGCTCGTGCCTTTGACGTTAAACAGCGAATCCTCTCTGAGCGCGTTAAAGGAGTCCCATTTATCCTCGAAACACCACCAAATGGTCGGAAACTTACCCTTACCGAAGAGCAAACGCTTGCCCGATACATCCTTGACCTCGATTCGCGAGGATTGGCCCCGGCTTTGTGAGGTAGCAGATATGGCCGATAAACTGCTAGCTATACGCGGTGGAGAGCCAGTGGGCAAAAACTGGGCTGAGAGGTTCGTTACGCGCTCAGATGAGCTCAAGATGGCCTTCAATCGAGCCAAGGATAGGCAGAGGATACTACAGGAAGATCCAGAGATTATTGGCGCGTGGTTCAAGCTCGTTGCAGATACCAAAGCCAAGTACGGCGTCCACGACGAGGATACATACAACTTTGACGAGATTGGCTTCCAAATGGGTGTTATTGGGTCAATGAAGGTCGTTACAGCCTCCGAGAGACGTACAAGGCCGGAACTCATTCAGCCGGGCGATCGCGAATTGGTTACGGTTATCCAGAGTATCTGCGTCGCTGGGTATGCAACCCCACCCTTCATTATCTATAAAGGACGCGTTCACATCTCTGCGTGGTACGAGGAAGCAGATATACCGCGCAATTGGAAGCTTTCAGTCTCTGAGAACGGCTGCACAAATAACGCGCTTGGTCTTGAGTGGTTGAAGCATTTTGACGCGCATACAAAGGCGCGGCAGGTGGGGGGGTACAGGCTACTCATTTTGGACGGCCATGAGAGCCATCTCAACCAGAATTTTAAGGACTACTGCCTCGAAAATAAGATCCTAACCCTCTGCATGCCATCGCACTCGTCGCATATACTCCAGCCCCTTGACGTGGTCTGCTTCTCGCCGTTGAAGCGCAAGTACTCCCAACGCGTCCGAGACTTGGCGCGCCGACGCGTGTACCATATCAACAAGGAAGGCTTTCTCCCTGCCTTCAAAGACGCGTTTTTCGACGTGTTTACAAAAGAGAATTGTCAAAAGGCCTTTGAGGCAGTAGGGCTAGTCCCTATCGACGCGCAGGCGGTATTGGACCGCCTTGAAGTACGGCTACGTACCTCGCCAGAACCCCGTCTCCCAGAAACGCCGTGGCAGTCAAAGACTCCAAGCAATACTCATGAATTTGGATCCCAATCCAAGCTCGTAAGCGACTCTTTTACTCGGTCACCAGTTACTGCGCAGGCTGGCCTTTCCCAGCTTGTTAAGGGCGCTGAATTGATGCTTCACCAAAACGCTCTACTCGTTGCGCGCAACCACGAGCTTGAAGAGCAATTGGCAGTAATAACGAAGCGAAAATCGCGCAAAAGGAAGCGGGTTCAGCAAGGTGGTACTATGGAGTATGGGACTGCAGCAGCGCAGGTAGCTGCAGAGGCGTCTGTAGCGCCTCAGGGATCGAAGAAGGCTCGTGGTATCGGTGATCAAGAAATAGCCCGACCAACTGAACGGCGCTGTGGGAACTGCGGCGTAACTGGGCATAATGCGCGAACTCGTAAAAAAGATATCGAGATATCTTCTGAATCAGATAGTAGCACGACGGACTTAGAATCTATTGTTGATAACGAAAAAATTAAAGAGTCGTAACATGAGATGGTCGTGCCAAAATTTGAGCGGTTGGATGGTTTGAGCAGTTGGGTGGTGGAGTACGTTAAGCGAGGACATTTTCAGTAACTTATGCGATCGAGTGTTGTTCTAAGAGCCAAGATGGCTATAGATTAAAGACCTAATACCGTAAACTGGTGTCCGGTCTTAGGGCTATAGGGATTAATCCGCGGACTCCGATGACACATTACTACGTATGTCACGTTTAACCACAGGCTACCTTCTAGTACATATAAAACTTAGTATTGCTGGCTGGTGTATGAATCCCTTTTTATGGAGTCAGATGAGGCCCACTTTCAAGCCTGAATGCCATGACGGAGCCCGCGGATTAGACACCAGTTGATACGGATAGGATTCTTAAGAGTTAAACGACGTTCAACGAAGCGATTGATCAGCAAGATTTTCAACATTAGCTATCTTGGCTCTCAGAAAACAAGTGAAGTCGGCTTGTGGTTTGTCCTGGTTAAACTTGAAAGCACACTATCGTACACCAACATGTCGACTCGTGGTTCGCTCTCGATAACTTCGAAGCAAACCATCGTACACTTACATGTCGACTACATGTCGACTATAAGTACACACCTTACTCATATGCTTTACAGATTTCTCCACAACACCGTACACCCTCACAGATCCACCAGTATAAAAGTCCAAACCAGCCATCCTCAATTCTTTCAATCGGATATACAACCAACCACTACTATCATCATGTACTTCCTCTACTCCATCGCCTTTACCCTCCTTGCCCTCACCTTCAACGCCAATGCGCAGCAATGCAGGGATGGACCACTTGCATGCCAAATTCCTTGCTCTGATCCCGGCAAGAGATGCAAGCAGACGCCTGTTAACGTTGGAAGTGAAAATGGGAAGACAACTATCAAGATACAATGGTGCTGTGGTCCTCAGTAAAGGAGAGGAGAGGAGAGGGAGGAGAGGGAGGAGAGGGAGGAGAGGGAGGAGAGGGAGGAGAGGGAGGAGAGGGAGGTGAGGGAGGTGAGGGAGGTGAGGGAGGTGAGGAGGTGAGGGAGGTGAGGGAGGTGAGGGAGCAAAGAATTTGCCCTGTATACGAGATTGGTAGGGGTCGGTCCCTCTACTGCGCTTTCAGAGACAACGAGGACAAATGCAAGTCGAAATGACTTCGTTTCGGAGTAGCCAATACAACCAAGCAGACTCGTACTATCAATCAAACACGTCGATTCTTATCCATAATCTTCCTATTCCATGGTGCTATTCCCAAGCTTTAATCAGAATCCTATTACGGTCACGTAAAACGTAAAGATCTCATGTAGGTCCTTCGGATTCCGGTCAACCGCTGTCTTCGCCGCCCAGAAAACAAGTCCTCTTGAAAAGTTGTTGGCCTCGTTGCCCCTGAAAGCACGATATAAATATCATCCGTGTTGTAGTTGGCTAGTTGCTGAGCCTTCGTTGGCCTGATCATTGTCTAGATAACCACGCTGAAAACACTCTAAGGGATCGCCTGTCCGCAAATTAGCATGTCGTCCATCAATATACCATCCACCTTCCATCCGCCAACTCCCGAACCGGGATGCGATGGGATGCGAGGATTGAGGGAAGCGGACAGAGAGTGAGGGGGTGGGGAAGGGAAGAGGAAGTGAGGTTATCTTTTAGGATCTGAGGGTTACCCATACCTAGTTTTCGGCGTGGGGTGTTTCGGCAATTCAGGTCCTCAACCAAAACCATAGGACAATGGGAGGATGATTTTTACTTTGTCTCCACCTTTTACTCCTATAGATTTGGTGGGTGCCTGTGCACCGCGCGACGAATGTACTGAAAAATCACGGACCAGGTAAGGGACGTAGGAAGGGAAGGGAAAGTAGACTCGATGAATAGACAAGTTTTGCACACGAGATTTTTCCCATGAGATTTTTCCCATGAGATTTTTCCCCGGACATTAAGGAGCGGCTGTGCGGTGGGGAGGGAAAAGGACCGAGAACCTCGATAATCTCGCAGGATATATATAAATGTCCTGCGTGTCGTAGCTGGTAAAACTTCGGGGCCTCGCTCGTTGTCTCAAATAACCATGTCGACTATATATACAATCTACTCAAAAAAATTCCGATTGTAGAGCTTATAAAAATCGTTTCTCCCATCTTTTCGCATTTTCAGACGCCCAAATCCCAACTCTTCCAATCAAATATACAAAAGTATACAAACAAACTCTTCAAAACTACCTTCCAACTACCATCATCATGTACCTCCTCCACTCTATCCTCTTTACCCTCCTCACCTTCACCCTCAACGTAAACGCAGTCTGCTACGATAGAATCACTGTCTGCAAACATTTGTGCGAAAACAACGCGGCCAATAAATGTGTACCCAAGGTTGGCGGGCCTCCTCTCAGGACGATTTGGTGTTGTGAAGAAAAAAAATAGGTGGACGAGGGAAGAGAGAAGGGGAAGGACGGTGTGAGGGCAGAGGGGTGTGTGAGGATTGACGGAGAGGCGACTGAGGGCTAGGGGAAGGGGAGAGGGAGAGGGAGAGGGAGAGGGGAGGGGAAGGAACAGAAGAGGAGAGGGAAGGAGGGGGGTCATCTTGATCTTAAGGATTTTACAGGAAGGCAATGGAAAGTTGACTCGCTCAGTGGAAGGTTGGAAGGTCCATACTCAATTTAGTCTATCTCGAATTATCTTCTTGTGCCCTGGATTTTCACAACCACGCTAGAAAATATCTCCGTTACTCTTACTACTGTCCAAGTGATACTTGGTTAATGAGGTAACGCGAAGCACCAAGGTAAGGCGAGGTGTAGAGCTGGTGCGAATTGAAACATAAGTATGTATACGAAGAAGGCTAGCAAGGGAAAAAGTGAGCGAAGAAAGTGTTAAGAACTACAAGGGAGGTAGCTTGGAGTCCTTGGCGATGAGTATATTAGGCTTGCCTGTGGTGAATCAAGCTGTATTGAGAAAATGTGATCAGAATTGAAAAGGTATAA
>JABMLP010000056.1:0-40032 GCA_013176395.1 Venturia oleaginea
TGTCCAGGACATCTCGCTATGATGGAGTTCGTCATCTAGCTCACCCGGTCTTTATGGCACTCAGTTGGAAGTGCCAAAAGCAGAGTATGGCACAAACCAATTCGGGTTGGAATACAATGGCTGCTGTCAAAGTTATCAGCAGATACCCAAGCGTGAGAAAGAATCCGGAACACGATCTTCACTGGATGATTCCATCGAACTGGTACAAAGTCAAAGAATGCCCCACTGTGGGAGCACAAGTCCGAGGAAGACCCAGGAGAACCAGATTGGGAATTCCACTGGGTTCACGAAAAGGAAGTCAACAATACGACCCAGAAGATCATGAAAATCCCAAACATCAGTGCAGATGTACAGCACGTCCACCACAGACACTCACCTATGAATTGCTGCGAGAATGAGGAATGCGATTTACCTCAGCACCAGAAATGAAAGATCTTGGAGAAATACTCCAAGAGTTGCCAGCCATTTCCGGGAGTTGGTCTACACCAAACGAAAACGAATCTCTACAGACTATGTCGGGCGACGACAGTGAGTCTACAGTAGAAGACAACTCCAACGAAGGAGAATCGAAGGAAATCTAGAGTTTATGACCTTCCGGCTCTCACGTTTGACACGACGTTGAACGAGCAATTGATCAGGACGATTCTCAGTGCAAAGACGTCTATCCAAATGCATGCCTTGACTTCACCTGCCCTACCATCCGAATGGGGCAAGGAACCTTCGACACCTTGTCCGACGATTGGACATCGCAGTCAAAACAAAGCAAGCACGCAAATGGCATGAGAATTCGGGAAACGAGGAGGATCAACAGTAGAGAAGGCCTGTTGAATCCTAATGAAGCGCCTCATTTTCTGAACAACCTTGGTACATCCAATGCTGGTCGAAGGAAAGATCGACGACGTACCAGCATGGGCCTTCATCGACACTGGTGCCGATAGGAATCTTCTAAGCGAGAAATTGGTCGACGAATGGAAACTACCCGTACGGTCGAAACGGCATCCATATCCACTAACTATCGCTGATGGAAGACCTGTCAACTTCAATGGAGGCATAGTGATCTACGAAGCAGACATAATCTTGTGGATACAAGGGAGGAAAGAACAGATTGTTCTAGACGTCACGAATATTGGAGACTCGGATTTGATCATTGGTCTGCTGGCTTCGAACTCACAATCCGCATATCGACTGGAGAACATTGACGCTCACGTTCCCAGACCAACGATATCCCGTGCAGGCTAGCATGCGCGCTAGAACACGGACAGCACAAAGACCTTTGCGGAAAAGGCCTACACACGTTGAAGTGGCATACTGCTATCGTCTCCAGACAGAGGAGGATAGGTCAGTGTTCCAAATTCCCCATGGGTACCAGGAATTTGCAGAACTTTTTAAAGGGGAATCGATCGAAGATTCTCTTCCACCACACCAACCATGGGATTATGAGATCGAGCTTAAGAATAATGAACAACCAAAGAAGTTCAAGATCTACCCATTGAGGGAAGATCAGCTTGAAACCCTTCGTGAATACATCGACGATTTCACGAAGAAGAAGTTCATCCGGGAGTCGAAGTCACCCGCTGTAAGAGTTCAACCCTCAAAGGTGTTTCGCAAGTGAGGGAAGACAGCTTATATTTCAAGTATCTAAGTACAGAGAAGAAAGTGTAAGTACAGGAAGGATAGCTCGTATATATAATCCTCCTCTTACAATAGATCCTTCTAGAAAGTATCTTTAAATGGAAACGTGACAGCTTACAAAAGAGAATGGCAGCTTGCGAAATAGAACATGACAGCTTGCAAAATAGAACATGACAGCTTGCAAAATAGAACATGACAGCTTGCAGAATAACAAGAGAACAATTGGAAATCCAGTCATGGATAAGCTAGAGAGAAGGATTCCATCCCTTAACACCCGCCGATATTCAGTTTTCTACGTACCCAAGCCCGATGGTTCACAACGATTGTGTGTCGATTACCGACATCTAAATGAGATTTTGGTGAAGAATGCGTACACGCTGCCTTTAATCCAGGAGTTGAGGGACAGACTCCAAGGAGCCAGATGGTTCACGAAATTCGATATTCCTGCGGCTTTTCATCGAATTAGGATTAAGGAAGGTAACGAGTGGAAGACAGCATTCCGCACTCACCTTGAGCACTACGAATACCTGTCATGCCCTTTGGTTTGACAAACGCCCCTGCGACGCTGCAAGCCTATATGAACAATGTGCTTCGCGAGCACTTAGACAAGTTTGTGTCTGTTTATATGGATGACATTTTGGTTTACTATCGAAAGTTCGAAGAACACGCCAATCACGTTCGAACCGTCCTCCGCGCACTACAGATATTTAACTTGCGGCCGAAACCCTCGAAAAGCGAATTCCACAAGCAATGAATCAAGTTCGTTGGATGTTTTGTCTCTCAAGATGGACTTGAGATGGACCCGGAAATGTACCAGAAGGTCCGCGATTGGCCGGTACCCTCGAACGTCAAAGGAGTACAGTCATTTCACGCCTTCGCGAATTATTATCGACATTCATCGAAAGCTTTTCCGAAGTTGCAGAACCCCTCACGGGATTGATGAAGAAGGGGATTACCTTGGAATGGAACGAGCATGCGCAAAAGGCCTTTGACGCACTCAAGATACGGTTAACAACACCACCCATTCTGCAACTGTTTAACTGTTAAGGGATGGAATCCTTCTCTCTAGCTTATCCATGACTGGATTTCCAATTGTTCTCTTGTTATTCTGCAAGCTGTCATGTTCTATTTTGCAAGCTGTCATGTTCTATTTTGCAAGCTGTCATGTTCTATTTTGCAAGCTGTCACGTTTCCATTTAAAGATACTTTCTAGAAGGATCTATTGTAAGAGGAGGATTATATATACGAGCTATCCTTTCTGTACTTACACTTTCTTCTCTGTACCTTAGATACTTTGAAATACAAGCAGTCTTCTCTCACTTGCGAAACACCTTTGAGGGTTGAACTCTTACATTAACTCAGAAAAAACAGCCACAGTCGAGGCGGATGCGTCCGATCGAGCCCTCGGAGCATGCCTCAGCCAGCCCGATTCAGATGGAAAGCTTAGACCAGTAGCTTACCACGCACGAAAATTCCTGAAAGCAGAAGTCAACTACTCCACTTCAGACAAGGAACTCATGGCCATAGCTGATGCCTTCAAGCACTGGAAGCATTATCTTGAAGGAGCGAAACACAAGATTACCGTGTATTCCGATCACAAGAATCTGCGGAATTTCACGACGACAAAGGAATTGAATCGACGGCAACTAAGATGGTCAGAAGAACTGTCATCTTACAACTTCCATATCCTTTACAAGAAAGGAAAGGAAAACGTTAACGCCGATGCATTAAGTCGACGAGAAGACTTCATGGCAGGAGAAAAAGAGAAAGTCGAACGCGCTTTGTTCCGACAGAAGGTGATGCACTTGTGCACCAAGTCTCATCACTTCAGACAGGAAAGTCCTCTTATTGGCAAGAGGTCAGGAACGCGCAGCAAAGGATCCAGATGTACAAGGCTACATTCAATCAGCAGATCAGAATACTCGTATTGAAGACGGATTGCTCCTCTTCAACAACTTGGTATATCTTCCCACGAGCCTTAGGAAACAGTACATCCTACATCAACACGAATCTCCACTCAATGGTCATTGCCGACCAGAGATTGTCCTTTCACGACTTCAGAATACCTTCTACTTCCCGCACATGCGACAGGAAGTTTTCAAGGAAATAGGAAAGTGTGTTCTTTGCAAAAAGGCCAAGTACGAACGACAGAAACTGTCGCATTAGATACCTTTGAAAGTATCTACGGTGATGTTTTTCAAAACGACGGACCGAGTCTACGTCCTCCTAGGCGTACAAAAAGCAGAACCGCCCCAACGGAAACGGGGAGAAGAAGGGTAATGTCAAAGGATAGATCCTTTCTCAACTTATCCTGGATGGATTCTTAGCACTACCTGGTAGTCTTTCACGTGCGCCTAGCAGGGATTGTTTGCAGCATGTCCTTTTTTTCTTATACGGAGGACATATATACTAGTCGTCCTTCATACACTTACACATTCTCCTCTGTACTTAGATACTTCGAAATACAAGCAGTCTTCTCTCACTTGCGAAACACCTTTGAGGGTTGAACTCTTACAGTGTTCTTTCTTGCTGGAGCACCAGTTGTCTGGATGAGCAAGAAGATGAAGTCAGTAGCAACCTCTACGATGGAAGCTGAATACATGGCAATGAGCAGCGGTGGTAAACAAGCTCAATTTCTTTCATCGCTCTTGAGGGAAATGGGACATCCGGACATGGTAGGCAAGAACGCTTTTGAGCCTCTCATGGTTCTGAAGGGAGACAACCAAGCTTGTCTCAGCCTGGTTAAGGACTCCCATGCTCATGAGAGATCTAAACACATTGACATCGCATACAACAATGTCAGAAGAATGAGGGAAAGGAACCAATTGATCGTGGAGTTCTGTCCTACTGCAGACATGGTTGCAGATGGGTTGACTAAGCCAAAGAATGGTCAACAGTTCCAGAACTTCTTACATCAACTGGGAGTGGTATAGCTAAGGTCTAGGCATGAGTGGGAGTGTTGAACAGTGGCATGCCAGTCCTTGATACCTCAGGCATAGTGCACGTGAAAGATGCCACGGTGTACTTAACCTCCTTAGTCAATACAGCCAAGTCACAAGGGTGACACTCGTTCTTTTCATCGGCTCCTATCGTTAAGTTCGTGTTGAATCTACTTCCGAATAACTCTGTTTTGCTCGTTCAGCGTAACACATCGTTCAGTAGTGAGTCAACAAGGAAGAGTGGTCTTTCCATTTTTTATTTGAATTGCTTCCATTCTGAGAGTTGAGATGGTCGTACTAAAGATGGTGCACTTGATGTTAACCTCTGATCACGACTTTGACCAGAGGTTACTCTTTTTCCGATTCTGGTTCTGAACTGCAATCTTCGCTGGCCGCGCTCGCTTTGGTTTCGTTGTTGTTTGTAGATTTATTGGTCTTGGTAACTCCCGGTTTCTTTGCAGGGAGCATCTTGCAGTCCTTGACCATACGCCTTTTCTTTCCACAACGTAAGCATGCCCCCGATTCGCGACGTCGTTGAATTTCTTCTTGGGATACCCATTTTGCTCGGTTTGACTTTGTGGGTTCCCAATCCATTTTCTCTTGAAAGTTGGGCTTCGTTCCTATCTCGGGCCGGTCTACTATTTGGGCAAAGGTACCTGGGGTTGATTTCAAGGCTTGTAGTTTCGCGTCAATGTCGAGTAGACCTTGCCGGTATTTCAAAAAACTTGTGGTATCCAGTGATGCCGTGACGAGCAGTTCGCGAAAGCCTTTGGATAGGGTTAGGTTCAGGGTATTGATCTGAACACAGTCGCCCCATGTGCTGCCTCCCGCCCTTGCTAGCAAGTCGTCAAATTTTGGCATAAAGCTGCTCAATGACTGCCGGGGTCCTTGTCTTAGAGAGTTGAGCTGAGCCAGTGCATTCTGCTGTTCGTTGGGATCCCCGAAGACTGATTCGGCGTATTCAAGAAGTTCTCGGGGGTCTGATTGTTCTCCGAGGTCGACGCGACCCAGGCTCGTACTCTGTTCTGGGCCGTATTTTCCATGCTCATGTATAGGTAATTGAAACAGTCCGCTGGGATCCCAATCGCTTCTCTATCCGTGCGAACTTTCACTATCGCTTGCAGTTTCCATACTACCCATGTCGATCGTATCCCGCTGTATTTTGAAAGGTGGGGAAAACTGTGGCGGGGTCGTTCCGATCGAGGTACCACGGATATAACATTCGGTATCGACGTAGCAGGGCTCTGCGTGGCAGAGCTCTGTATAGCCCGAACTTCAGATACCACTTCCTGGTTCTGTCGTTCCAAGGCTTCGTTTCTTGCCCGGAGCTCCTGAATTATCATAATCAGCGACTCCATTGTGGGCTGTTGTTGCTGCTGTGGACCGTCTTCCATAGCTGCGTATTCCTTTTGTATGCAACTGTAACTCTCACACCTCCTCTTACTTAGGACGCAAAGCACGCGTACTTATCCGCGGCTAATCCCAGGTGGAAGAGTCGTAACAAGCTCACGCCGATACTGGCGCGGTCCAGCTTGTTCGATAAAGAGAGAGAGAGGGAGAGAGCTAGATTGTAATGTGACGGGTTAAGATCATGCCTGGATACCAGGAAAAACCACCCAAATGTGCAATACAATCTAGCTAATGACAAAAAGATAGATACACGATTGCAAACTCCTCTCGAGGGAGATGCCAAGCCATTCACATGCTTGACACAGAATCATTCCGAGGTTTGACAGGAGACGTCAAGCCATTCACAAGCTTGCCCTAGAGAGATAGGCAAAGCCTAGATGAAGGCCCAAGGGTCTAGCCCGTGACAGCAGTGATGTAAATAGACTAGAAAGACAAACAGACAGACGGACGGACTTGAGACAACAGGGGGGTCTAGATGGAGCAGATCTCCACCAATCAAGGTCCAGATATTGGCTTGGCATGTCTGTATAGCGCTGTTGTTGGTGGTGGGTGTAGAGGTAGTGGATTTTGGCGTGGATTTTAGCGAGGATAGTAGCCATTGGCGTGGATTTAGCAAGGAATCTACGCTAATATCTTCGGCTTTGCAAGCGATTGGTTACTTTGAATATACTGAAAAATCCAGCTCAGGGGCAGCCAAAAACCTCGCCGGCGTGGACCTTAATATTATGAATTATCGAACCCTCCAAATCGCTCAAATTTGAACATCTTTTCAATTGCGTTACAACAATGCCTGCGCCGGGAGAACGAGGGCGAGGTAGCTCTCAAGCCTCTCAATCTCAAACTCAGCGTTCTACCGCTTCTGGCCGTCTCAGTACTCAACCTTCTATATTCGATAATTCATCAACTTTCCTCGGCGACGATGAGGCTATCGATTCTGGCCTAGTTACCGGTAATAAACGCAAACGGAGAGTCACAAAAACCCGGAAAGTTGGCAACCACACAGTTACCTTTACCTCAAGTGAAGGTGAGCCTTCTGCCGATAACCAGAATCCAGTATCACAACCTTTAGATAATGTCTATATGCGCAGAACCTACAAAATCGAGGGTATTAACTACCGCCGGCGGGATGACATTGTCTTGAGGCGTGAGAGGAAGAAGAAACTTACCTCTTATGATCTGGCAGAAGGACAATAACGGCAAACTTAGAGGGTTTGCAATCGCGCATCCCACAGAACCAATTATCCTCTACTATTGCTGCTACTGCAATGGTGAGAACGGCGAAAAAACAAAGTCTCCATTTACCCTCGATATTACCCACGGTCATACTCACGCCCTCACTCATTGGCGCACCAAACACGGCGTTAATGTCAATGGTAATGAGATCCCAAAATGCAACGTGTTGCAGCAATTGGCGGACCAGGCGGCCAACACCAAAGTTGTAAACGCGATGCGCAAACTTATTTGGCGCGATAATTTTGAGCTCTTCAAGTTGCTCCTCATCCGCTGGATTGTGTATTGTCATATCGCCATCTCGATGGTAGATAACCTCTACTCCTTAGCCTTTTTGAAGCATCTGAACGCGCCATATGTTGCATATTTGGCTGGGAGGTACACGGTACGGAGTTGGGTAATGGCTAACTATGCGAAGCGTAAAAAATGGCTCCAGCGAGATATGAGGAGCGCAAGGTAGTCGATCTTCTACTCGCGATTTAGTTACTATACTAACGCTCATAGAGATCGAATATTCACTTAACCTTTGACTTATGGACCTCTCCAAACTCCTATGCAATTATTGCAGTCAACGCTCACTACATTGACCACCAAGGGCGGCGCCAGATCAAGCTTTTAGCCCTCCGTGAGCTCATTGGCGAGCACTCAGGCGAGAATATGGCGGCGTTGTTACTCCGGGTCATCAAGGACTACAAGATCTGGAGGAGAGTTGACTTCTTTGTGACCGATAATGCGGCTTCAAACGATGTCTGTATCGACATTATACTGCGTAGGCTCTACCCAGAAATGACTAAGGAGCAGAGAGGGCGTAGGAGATTGCGCTGTATCGGTCACATCATCAATTTATCAGCCCAAGTCCTCATATTAGGTGACGCTGCGGAGAAGGACTTGCGCGATTTGGATCCCTACAACCTCAACGGCGACTTCTCTTCAATTGCAGCTGCCTAGCGCAAGAAAGGAGTGATTGGAAAGGTCCATAACATAGTGAAGTATATTCGGATGACGCCTCAAAGTCGGCAGGAGTTTGGGCGGTGTTTGAGTACAGTTGCGAGCGAGATCAAGTGGAATACCTACGATGTAAGTTCAGAATTCTCGCGATATTCCCCACTTTTCGAGCGTTTCAGCCAATTAGAAGGCTGCGATTGCAATCTTGTCAGATCTCCTCGCCGCAACCTAGAACTATTCCCTAGCTAATATATTCTTTCAGCTCATACATTCTACAAAGTAGCGATGTATGATGTCAAAAGTGTGTGAATACGAGTGGAAATGAATGAATGCATAATGTCTAGAATACAGAGACTGAAGCTGCTTATATGGGCCTTAATGAGGCTGTTTGCAGCGATACAAAGAGAGAGAGAGACATCAAACCACAATCCATAATCCACGTTCCACGCCCCTTCAGCTTTTGAGCGATTACAGAGTGAGAAAGATGAATAGACTGAGTGAATGGTTTGAACAACAAAAATGAGTAACTGCCTGACATATGAAAACCCTTGACCCTGTCTGAAAATGAGACCCTCTGGTGGTTGGTGGTTCTTGAGCCTAACCCAATAAGAATAATACACAAACTGATTCTCTAGCCAAACGTGAGTGGCTTGCCTTTGTTAGTCATTCCAATCAAGTGCAGAAAATGCTCGAACTTCTGCCTTGAGAGTAGCTTCGTGAACCCATCTGCTGGCATGTCGTTGGTAGGTAGCCATTCTATCTTGATACGACCGGCTTGAATTTCTTGCCTGAGCCAATGGTGGTGTATGTCGACGTGCCGTAACTTAGTAATTAGTTCAGGAGCTTCGGTGGTAACTAGTCGGATAGTCTGCTGGTTGTCGCATTTGATAATAACGTCTTCAGGTAGCTGAAAATTGATTTCCCTAAAGAGATTCTTCCACCATATTACTTCCTTGCCCACCCTTGAGGCCGCTAGTAACTCTGCTTCTGTTGACGATGTTGTCACAGTCTTTTGCATTGACGATTTCCATGCAATGAGTCCACCAAAGAGACTGAATTCATAGCCTAGACGGCTTTTGCGGGTTTCCGGATCATCACCGTACGATGCATCTGTCGAGATGTGGTGGAGAGGACCCATTTCGTTCCTACCATCGTAGGTAATGTCGTAATCCCGGTGATCTCTGAGATAACTGATGCAGTGATTTGCGGCATGAAGATGTTCCGGACCTGGATTGCATTGGAAACGCGATAATTCAGAGAATGCAAATGCAATATCTGCTCTGGTAATGATTGCTGCATATCCGAGGTTACCCACCTTCTGGCGCATTTCCTGAATCTGTCCTTTTGTTGCTTCTCCAATGTATTTAACCAGTGGCGCTGAAGGTAATGGTGCGTGGACAGTGTGCGTCAGTAGAGAGGATTCAAATCGCTTGCATACCTTGTTAATGTAGGCGCCCTGGTTCAATGTGAGGGTTCTCTTTTCTCGATTCCTGGTAACTTCAATGCCAAGGAAGAGGTGAGGTTCTCTCATCATTCGGATGTCGTATTTGGCGGTGAGTTTAGCCTCAAAATCCTCAAAGTGTCGCTGGTGCTCTTTGCGAAATAGCACAATGATGTCGTCAACAAAGAAGAAGACTAGGAGGTATTCGTTGTGGTAGAGACAATTGACTCCTACTACCGGGAATAATCCAATGGATTGCAAGAAGCCTGATATGTCGTTGTGCCAGAGATGAGGTGACCGGCGGAGTCCGTATAGGGCCATCAAAATATGTCAAAGTTGGCCTTTCTCTCCGAAACCTGGAGGTGGTGTTGTGTAGATGACTTCATCTAGTTTTAGCGTTAAGGAATGCTGTGATAGCATCATACTGCCTCGCCCCAAGTCCGAAGTATGTACAGAGAGCCATTAAGAATCTCATAACTTCTGCAGCCAGGGTTGCTGCATACGTGTCAAGATCGGTCAACGGCTGCTTGTCGCCTCGTAGACATAATCGTGGCTTAAGTCTGGTGAGATAGCCTTCGCTGTCGAATTTGTAGTCAAAGACCCACTTGAGTGGAATAGGTTTCGGTGAGATTCCTGGCGTGTGGGATATGACTTTGAACACTCCTTTCTTCTTGCAGCGATCGATCTCTTCGCACATAGCTTGCAGCCATTCTGTCCACAATGGGTGCTTCTTTGCTTGATCGTATGTCTGAGGAACTGGTGGAAGGTTATCCCTATGTCGGCGCGCAGTTTGGATGAAGGTATGAAATGTACTGGACCATTCTGAAGATGGGAGGGTAACTTTCCTTATGAAGAATGAAGTTGCAATTGCACTGCCGGTGTAGTGTGCATTCCGGCTAGATCTGGTTCGGCGCTCGAGAATCTCTACTTTGCTCACGTCGTGCCTTGGCTTAATAGCGGCGTCCTGGGTAGTGAATTTTCCGAATGTGCGAGTGCGTTGAACTGGTTCTTCCTCCTTATCGTCCCGATCGGGAAGGTCCTTATCCTTGCTGGTGTTATCTTCCTGCTGAACTGGTGCTGTTGCTTTCGGAATTGTAAACAGAATATCATCCTTAAGTAGATCCGGAGGTTCAATCCCAGGTTCTGTTGGCATCCGTGGTGGAGGTGCTATGATGATAGATGGCTGAATTGCTTCTGGAATGATTGCTGCGGCATCCAGTTCTGTAGGATCAAAAATGTAGTCACTCTCGTCAAAGATAACATCCCGAGAACGGATCACCTTACGGTGTGATGGGGCATAGACCCTGAAGATATTGGTACCTTCATATCCAATAAGATAACCAATGAATGCCCTCGCTGCAGTTTTGTCAAGGCGAGGAATTCCGTGCTTAATGAGGACGTAGCACTTGCAGTTATATACCTTGAAGTAGAAGATGACAGGCTTCTCGTGATAGACAATCTCATACGGAGACTTCCACCCTAGAGATTCCATTGGCAGTTTGTTCTCAATGATAGCCATAGTTTTTGCAAACTCTGGCCAGAGATCAAACGAAAGTCCTGACTGATTTGCTAAGCATCTCATCTTTACTATAAGCCACTTACCATGCACTTCAGCAGGGCCATTCTGTTCTGAGGTGTGAGGTGCTGATTGTTCCATAATGATACCCCTGAGTCTGACGAAGTCAAACCATGTATTGATGGCGGTGTCAATCTCACCAAAAGCAGTCTCACCATCTGTATGAAAATACTTGATAGTGATACCAAAAATGTTGAAGATTAGATTGACCACGTAGATCGAAATGCGAGGGATGTCGGTCTTCTTTTTGTGTGTGAAGATAAGCTGAAAATGACACCACTCACACGCATAATGGCTGAGCCATTTGTCGCCGTTGTATGCTGTTTTCATAGGAACAACCTCATAGTTCAGTCGCTGAAAAGGTCCTGTTGCTGGGTGCTCCTTGAAGCTTGACTTGCTGATTACTTGGTGATGTTTTGAGACTCCGCACACCTCACAGTCTTTTGTCGAAGGAGCGTAAGTAACGGTGATATCATCTCGTACTGCCGCCGCCAAATGCTTCATTGTCGCTGGGCCTGCGTGACAAAATCTGAGGTGCCAAAGATCTGATGGCTTTGTTGTAAGTAGCTGTTTCTGCTGAACTTCCTTCTTCGTGAGTTTTTGAACAACTGACTGGGTGGCGAATGCTGTGCCTGTACGAGGATCCATTGCATATGCGTGGTGAGAAGGTGGAGTGAATTCTAAACACCAGTAACTGAAGTGCTCGGTAGGGATAAACAAAGGTGTGGTGAGTTCTTCGCAGATATAACCACCATTGAGGGTGATTAAATGCAATCCCTTCTGCTCAAGTTTGTGATTTGAGAGCAGGTTAGCACGGTAATAGGGACAGAGAGCAACTTCGGAGACTGTGATGTAGGCTTCATTACCCTTAGGCGTGTTCACTTTGAGAAGGACAGTTCCATATGACTCCACCTTGTATTTAGTGAGGCCACATTGCTCGTAGTCATCTGGATAAGCCTCGTAAGTCTTTGTGTAATTGTTGCGAAGAGGAGAATTACAGATATGAATATCTGAGGCTCCATCCAGGACCCAGGCGTTGGTGAAGTAGTAGGGATCCGAGAGACTGTCTGAGTTGAATGCTGAACTTGATCTTAATGGAAACTGGTTAACGTTGACTACGCTAGCATGTTCTGGTGAATATACTGGTTCAAACTCCTCGGAATTGAGCTCAGAATCTTCTGAATCAGATTCTGAAAGGTTTTCAAAGTTGAGTGATGACTGAAACGCTGTGCCAATCGCCCCTTGATTGAATGAGGTATGACACACGCGTGCGATTGGGACTCCGCCTGGCCCTGTCTGATTGTGAGACTTCTCATTTGAGTTAGAGGGACTGTTAGTTCCTGAAGATTTGGTATCTTTAGCTTCCTTCCACTTCTTGTACTCGGCTTTATCCTTGTCCACCATACTTTGAATCTTGGGGTCCTTCAATGCCTTAGCCACCTTCTCAACAATCTCAGGTTTGAATACGAAATCATCTTTGTGCGGGATGCCTGTGCAATAGGAGCAGTTACCCGGTCGGTGGAACTTGTGGTTGTTGCCGCAAGGACACTTCTTTTTGTTCTTGTTGCCGGATTGTGAGCCGTCGGGGCCTAGGCCGTTCAGAGAGGCTTGTCCAGTGTAAAATGCAGCCATGTTCTGGCCACCTGGTACTGGCATTGATTGTGGGCGCGAGTTCTGGTATGATCGAAAATCGTTTAGAAGATCTGGCACAGTTTTAAGGCGGTAATTTGGATCCTGCAAGCCCGCACGGCACTGATCTGCCCAGATGTTGTCTATCTTGTGAAGCAAGTTAATGATTTGGAACATCGGCATCTTGCCCTTTGACTCTGCGAGGTCCGCCTTCGTAATCTTCTCAAAGACTACAGTCACTTTGTCCAGGAGAATCCTCCAATCTTGACTTGCTCTCTGTATCCATCATAAGTGTTGAAAACCAGAGATTCTGTAGCTGGAAGTTGACCGCCTCGTCCGTAGGTTTGTTGCGCTTCTGGAGCTTGATAAGGGTGTCTCGAACTGAGGACGTGTCAGAGATCGTGTCAAGGTTAGAGTGGGTGATGTGTTTCCTAATCCAGTCGTGAATATGGATGAGGGCGGCGTCTTCTCGTTGATACTGAGCGTTCTTGAAGTTGTATTCAGTGACGAGAAGCTTATATTTTTCGATCCTCTATCGTCCAAATTCTCCACTTCGTTGACCGCGTTGTTCGACGCCTTTGCTGCTGTTGGTACAGTGGGTGCTGCTGTGTGCTCCTTCGGCGTTGTACTATCGGGATTGATGATATCCCATACGTGGTTGTCGATGGCTGTTTGCTTTACTGACTGGATGAAGAGTGGCCATTCAGTATGATCGTTCAGTACGACTTCCACCCGCTGGGTGGAGTTTGTGGTAGTTATTGATATGCTGTTTTCGCGACTTTCTGCTGTTTCTCAGTGTTACCGGCAAAGTATCGTGTATGAAAAGTGTCAAGAGCTATTTGTAATGAGGCCTACAGTCTCTCAAACTGTGTGTAGTGGCTCTCAGTATGTCGTTTGTAGTACGTGGTGTACGAAAAGTGTGATGCTGCTTTGCCGAAATGCGCGGGTTCACGTGATATCGTGCTGAAAATTAGTGAGACCCTAGTATTCCGGGCTCATAACTACAAAGTAGCGATGTATGATGTCAAAAGTGTGTGAATACGAGTGGAAATGAATGAATGCATAATGTCTAGAATACAGAGACTGAAGCTGCTTATATGGGCCTTAATGAGGCTGTTTGCAGCGATACAAAGAGAGAGAGAGACATCAAACCACAATCCATAACCCACGTTCCACAATCCAACGCAACACGATGGAACTCGTACTTTGAGTCTATCAATCGCTTCCTCAATTATCGCAGCCGTATTGAGCTGTTCTGTAATACCCATATTCCTACCCAGCCTCGTTCAAAGGGCGTCAACGACGATAAACTGCTCTCTACCGATTGGAACCTCCTCGAAACACTACAATCTTGTCTTCAAGTCTTTCATGAAGCCACGTTAACCACTGAAGGCAGCAGAGGGAGCCGAGTTCTTCGAAAATGGTACACTACAATGGATAAATTGAGGAGGAGGATCTCGTACTTTCAAGGCAAATTTGAGGATGCTTCTAGCAGATCTGGTCATCCCCATTACGGGATATTGGCCAAATGGTGTACGGCTTCTCACACCAAGATCTCTGAATATTGGGAAAAGACTTCCGAATCTCCAGCTTACTTTGCTGCCATTCTGCTGGATCCTGCGCGAAAATCCCTATGGTTTGAGCGTAATTGGCCGGATTTCAATGAAGTTTATGATATCAAGGTCAAGGAACCCGTCACCAAACTATGGGAAGAAGAATACAAAGGCCGCTATTCTACAGGCGGTGATCCCTCAATCGACCCTCTATTTGCATTACGACGAGAGCCGTACAGGCCTAGTAATTAAGATGACACTCAATGGGGTTCATTTGCGTCTTATGATAACAACTACTGGCACTCGGATGACGATTTTGAAACCTCAACGGCTCCCCGGGTTACTGATCGCTTTGAACATTACTGTGGTTCTAATTTAACGCCTACCGACGCCCTCAGTTACTGGAACAATCACTATCTTGTTGAGCCAGATCTCGCGAGGTTTGCGTATGATATGTTGGCAATACCTCTGATGTCTGACGAATGTGAGCGTACATTTTCGAGCGCCAAACACCTTATATCTGACTCTCGCAATCGGCTCAATATGGATCTTATTGAGGCTAATGAATGTCTCAAAAACTGGTTTGGAAGGCCTCATTTTATTGATGACATTACCCTCGATAAAGCTGTTGTTGAAGAGACTGTTGACCTCAGCCCTGAGGCTCAAGGTCAGCGCGATATCGATGACGAGAGTCAGCGCAATGAGGCTGGTATTACATTGGTGATGCAGGATATCAAGGTACAGTTCAATGAGGATAAAGCCTCTATTCAAAACGGATGCACTGAAGAATCCAGCGGTGAAGAGGATGGTTGCGAAGGCATTACTATCGTAAATGGTGAGGTTGTTATTGAGGACGATTGGGACTTGTAATTTATCGTATACAACACCAAAACCCCTTCTATCACCACCTTCTACAGTGACCTTGGTAGACACGGCCTTGGCAGACAGATAACAGACAGATATCCTTGGATATCTGCATGTTTTAGGTGGACAGACCGGATATGGCTGTCGTATCTGTGTCTGTCTAGTCTATTTACTTCACTGGATCAGAGAGCCTTTGGTGTTTAAGGTTAAAGGCTGTAGCAGCGCGCCGTAGGCTTTGAAATTGGCCAGAGGTATAAGCCTGAAGAGCGAGATCAATTCGACCTTCTTCTTGAACGGCTATCGCGTCGCGTTGTTGAGACATTACGTGTTGAAGAGGATAAGGGCTGTGCCAAGGAAAAGTGGCCGGCTCCGTGGTTTGGCCGGCTCCGCGGTGGAATACGTTACCCTTTATTCCTATACTATGGGTACAATAGGTCTTCTGTGACCGAGGAGATTAGAGTACACAAGAAAGTCGCAATCATGTCGGTCGATAGTTCGTCCTGTACCGCGGACGGTGCGGCTGATAATCGCCCGAGCATTTTGGTGGACATTTTTGGAGAATAGGATGGGTGGATGCTGGAAGGCTTCATCAGGAGGCGTTGGAGATGCAGGATCGCGCAAAGACAATGCTTTGCCGGGTCATATTGTTGCGTATTTACGTTATGCCAACATTTTTGGGGTTCTCGAGGGCCGTATACCTGCATGTCAAGATAATCTTGAAATCACAGAGATCAATGTAATGCATAAGAATTTTGTAAACGCACTGTTCGTAGATGTAGGCAATCGACAAAAGTTGGGGATTTGAAGCCAGAATACTTGATCAAATTGAGGTGATGTAATTGAGCAAGCCGACGATGGTCCAGTTCCTGTTACATAGATTTTGGAATTATGGACGCCACAGTGGTCTCCTTAATGCATGCCAGCTGAGAAATATTGCACTTCGTTACAACACCCTCAAATTTTTATCGATATCGATAAATTTCTAGCAATCTCGAAGAAAATTTATCAATATATATCTTGAATTGGGAGTTGACGGTCTGAACACACATTTGCTATCATCCACGGGTTAGAGCGAGCATGAATGAAGAGACCACTGTGAGGCCTCGAGACCATTCGTGTTTGGCGGATGTCAGCCGGTGAGTTGAATATCGGCTCGGCATAGTTTCGGACTCGTCTGTGATACTGTCTTATCTGAAATAGAGCGTACTGTTGCCTGCCAGCAAAGTAGCGAACCAGTCGAGAAGACATCTCTGACAGCCTGAGAACCATTCCCTTGATTATCCATCGATCAAAAGTGAAACTCGAGATCTAAACAGGTTGCGTCTGAGATGGGTCATGAAAAACATGGCCCCAGCAATAGGTCGTGGACACCACAGCCTTTCTCATACAAGGCCCCAGGTTGTCCCAATGTTTCTTTATATTTGTCGCAGGTCCCTTTCATAGGTGTGCAAAAACGTCCGAGCTAACGACGACAAGATCGTAATTCTTTTGCGTTCCCAAGCGACTAAAGTGGGGCAACACACAATTCGTCGACCCGACGTAATCCCCATGAGTAATGCTGCGTTATGCTTAGGCAAACTCACACGCTGAGTAAGGCATGCGACTTGCCAATGGCCCATAAAACGTCAACAACATCTTTTCAAAATTGACCTCGGAGGTCTGGTACCGATAGCGATTGAACAGGGAAATCGTGAAGTCGACCGTACGAAGTGAGCTGAACAAGAGCTCCATGAGACGCTTGGAAAGACTGGGGAAACTCTTAGGAAATCTATTTGGAAGGTTTGGCGTGTACCGATGTAAAGTGACTCCAGAGGCCAGAGGTGAAAGTAGCATCGGACTTTCTTGAATATTGACCTCGACATCCATGTTGATTCGCAGACGTTGAAGCCCGGCGAAGAGTTCCAAAATGCTCGCCGCACCGCTCCACTCTTGGGCGACAGAATCTATCATGGTTCGTACGCAGGCTGCAGCGTGGGCTGACATGGTTTGACCTAGGATTGAAGACTCCAAGGAAAGAAATCGTTCTCCCCGCATCGAATTGCAATTGCTTCATCACAAATTGTTTTGCAAGTGCGAAGGAGTCCTATGTCAGTCCAGTTCCGCAGTGATTTTGCCCGAGAAGGTATGTTTCTGGAAACGCCGTCCTCATAAAAAAAAGAGATATCGGTAAACCTTGATGCGAAGCTGTTGGAGGTCAGGTATGCGCAGCTCTATTCGTCGCTCACTTATTTCTGGTGGGAGATCCAGGAAGCCAGACATGTTGCTGTGAGTTCCGGAAAAGTCATGGTACCGCGAAAGTTAACAGACGCGCCAGACGCTGTGCCAATGCCAAAGCGAGAAGAAGATAAGCTTGAGACAAATTTGTGGACCAGCAATTGGGAAGCGGGCACCCGTGGCAGGTGAGATCGGGTTGGAGAGCTAATAGCACTGAGAGAGCCGCGCTGGTCTGGATGCTACTACAGCAGATGTGCTTCCCCGATGCTCAGCTTCGACAGTGCAAGGATGAATTAAAACCGCTACTAGCGTATGATCCCCTCCAACCAGAAATTTGAACTCGATGGAATAACTATTCATGTCCTCCACTCCTTTTGGTAAAAGATTCTGTACACTCATGTGAATCCAGATATTTTAACATACCTTGATAGAGATTCAAATCCTCCTGGCTACAATCTTCCTCACAATTTCCTCAAGTCACTTGCAAAGAAGGGTCAGAAGAGGGCAATGGAATTTGGTGCCTTTATACTTCCAACACGTGCTTCGTCATCTCGGCGTCAAGGATATGTTGGCGACTGTTACATTTATCGTGGCTGCTGATTCGAAAAGTCCTTGATTGTTGGCTGATTCGCTCCTTGGAAGTCGAGAAAGATGAGCCATTCCCAGCCATCGCCGCGCTGTTGTTTTTCTGGTTGTTTTACGCTCATGAAGGCGGCTTTCTATTGACTCGAGAATGGCCGACGGGGAATTTGTTGGTCGCTGGATGGTTGATAGTAGCTGTTTCCTTCATCTAGTGGCCCCAGCGCAAAGGGGCGGTAAATGACGGATCTGAAGACACGCGACTATTCGAAAAAGGGTCTTCTTTGGTGACTGGGTTCTCGCTGTCGGAACGCGTCTCCATGACTTAAATGCCGGTGTTTCATGGAGATCATGGTTGCCGCAAAAGAGTAGCAACTACGATTCCCCATGTCTATCGACGAAAACAGCCTATAAGCAACTCCAATTGGTAAGCACCGGCACGGAATTCAACGAGATGGGTCATAAAGCAATACAAATCATCCTTGTCACCCCGTTTCTTTGGCAATCGTTCTACCACAGCTGCAAGCTTCTCGACAGAATACTTGAATGGCGTTGGCACCGGTTCCAGCTTGTATACGACATGGGATCTGTATTCAGTGTTTCCAGAATAATTTGGCGCCTGGCATGCTTCTATTGTCTTCGAGTAGGAGCGAAAAGATGGCTGGTTGAAGACAACCCATTCCCTGCCATTGCTGCTCTTCTCCTCTTCTGGTGCTACAAATCATACGAAGGCATCTATTTCCCAGTTTCCATGCATACTGTTTTGCTCACTGGTTATTGGATGGTTGCGGTGTCCTTCGTGTAGTAACATGGTGGAGCAAGGAATGAGCAGACATCACCTGTGGATCTCAATGGGGAGGACGAACGGCGCCAGAAAGATGTGAAGCTTTTCGAAGATTTGTACCGGCAGAACCGGGACTCGTCGCTTGGAATAGTTGAAAAAGAGTCTGCAATGTCAAACGGAGACCTCATTCTTTCAAGGTACGATACCTGTAATATGTTGATCACGTCGCCTTTGCGCAGCCTAGGAAGAAAAGTGTATCCGTGCAACCATGTTCCCATGCCCATGTGAAAAGTCATCTCATTCGTGTCTCATGCTTAGGCGTCCAGGTCGTGCATGTGATTTTTGTCAACTTTCGCAAGATATCCGTTTTTCCCGCACCGTATATCCTGCATCCTGTGCCAGCGTATAACCGAGCTGGTATGTCTCCTAATAGCGATGGTTGCGCATGCCATCCAAACTCTTCCCCTTCCCTCAGCCTTCCATCTTGGTATCCTTCTCCTTTAGTTTCTCCCACTCGGCAGGTGTATAGCACCTCGGCGTCCAGGCATGTATCGCCGCGATCTCGTCTTTTAAAGCTGCGTTGACAAGACGATGCCGCGAGAGGGTGGTTTTCTTGGTTGCGAATTGAGGGGATACGATGACGGCGGAGAACATTTGGCCGCAGCCGCCTATACCGAAGGTTAGTGAGGCGCGCAAAGCGAGTCTCTCAGGCAATAGGAAGAGCAGTCAAGGGAAGGAGTGATATACCTGATTGGTCTACTATTTCTACATGCGATGCTTCGAGGGAGTATATGAGTTTGGAGCTGAGGGACTCGGGCGTCACGCCGGAATTGGGAGGTTCTGTCATTTCCAAAGATGAGGTGGCAGTAAGGCAATTACTTCAAGTGGACAATGGGTATAAAAGGAAGAATGGGATTGTTATGGCGGAGATTCTGGGTGTAACGGGTGTATAGGTAATCAGATTATCAGATCGGTTTTATGACAGCCGATATCGGACCCAGCAGCTGATAACTTGATATTGTCGCAACTCTGTACTAAGTTCATCATTCAACAACATCGCATCACATTGAATACACCGTATCTTGAGACCCTATCCCGAGCACAGTTTCTCCATCTCCCAAAACCAACTGGCCTCGAAATTGAGTTTCTTTTAGTCCTAGTTCGTGTACTTGTGCTGTATTCTCCATCTGACCCTGTTTAAAGTCGACCAATTACCCAAAATTTCGCCTTCTAGCAATTCTCCGTTCCCAATAGACAATTTGGCGCTGTGGGATTTCATTCCTGAGCAATCTAATCCGAAGAAATGGACAAAATATTCGGAATCGGACCACTTGCCGTGTCCATTGCAAAGCCGTTGACTATCCCCTCTTTTGTCTGACCTGAGTTTGACATTTTTGCCTCGGTCAAGATATTGGAAACATTTGTAAAGTCAAGTTCACTTTTCTTAGGCTGTAGACGTGTTCGAGATATTTCTCAGATCTGAGTCGACGTTGATGCATAACGTGTTTCACCACCGAGTCGCCAACCCCACCGAGTCGCCACCCCAACCCAACCAAAACACCTATGCGACAACTACACGTAATGTCACGACAACGCCTACTTCAAACATCTTATACTGAAGGTGATTTACAGCTTGCTATCCAAGACATCAATTCTCAGCAAATTCAAAGTAGTAGCCGCGCTGCAGCAATCTACAAAGTCCCTCGAAGAACGCTCGTGGACCGACGCGCTGGAAAACGCCCCCGACGCGACTGCGAGCCAAACGCAAAGCGCCTTACAAAGCTAGAGGAGGAGGTTATCGTAAAGCGTGTTCTTGAGGAGTCTGTACGCGGTATACCCTCCTCAAAGGCAGACGTACGAGATATGGCTGATAAACTGCTAAGAGAGCGTGGTGGAGGGGCTGTTGGCAAGAATTGGGTTGATAGGTTTGTCCAGCGTACTCCTGAGCTGCGAACGCGATGGAGCCGTCCGTATGATCGCCAGCGAGCTGCCTGCGAGGACCCGGCGGTTATCCAGCACTGGTTTACGCTGGTTCAGAATACGAAGGCAAAGTATGGTATTCTAGATGAGGATACATACAACGAGATGGAGGCGCAATCAATACTAATTCAAAACCGTATGAAAATCCATCAAGGGTCTCCAGCAAGTTCTCTTGATGAGCAGATCAAGCAGCTGAGTAAGGGTGCTCAGCAGATAGCTCATAATATGGGTATTAATACAGGAGAAAATTGACCGCCTTCAAGACGCAGTCGAAGCCTCAACAAAGCGCTGGAGTCGCAAGCGACGTTACTGACAAGTAGAGGAGACCTTAACAGTTGGTGAGGTAACTGACTTATTTACTGCAACAGTGGCTAATAGTTGTGACGAAGGTGATAGACCGTCAAAGAGGGTACGCGCAGAGAGGCACTGCGGGCATTGCGGCAAGACTGGGCATAACTCTCGAACCTGTAAGGCAGAAATAGAGGACATAGATAATAATAGTGCTTCCAAAGAATAGAGTACTGTTACTTATAGTCTAATATTTTGTTGTAGTATTGCGCTGTATCGCTGCGAAGGCGTTTTGGTGATGGTGGGGTGGCGACTCGGTGGGGTTGGCGACTCGGTGGTGAAACACGTTACCTTACTTACACTCTTTGGGTAAAAAGGCTGAGTGATAAAAGACATTCCACTCTCGGAACCCAGCAGGCTAGGATATTGTTTAAACACCGTCGTTCACTAATCATAATCTTCCCAGCTAGGGGTTTGGAGGGGCAAGGCTGTGGCTGTCCTAACCGAGGGGTCTTTGTGGATACCGTCATGTGGTCGGTATCGGTGTCGGTGTCGGTTTTGGTGACACAAAGTGTGCCTTGAGACCAAACACTTAAATTCTTGCGAAGTACATGGACGATATCCTGAGACAGTCGGTCTGAAATCATCATTAAATTCATAGCATTTGATTTTGATTCAACGCATGAAATTGAATTCAGAGGGTGGCCATTGATCCTTCGATGCAGCGGTCAAAAGCACGTTTGCTGGCGGGCCGTTCAGAAAGAAACGCATAAGCACCGAAAGACAGAAAGCGCATCACCTCACACATAACGCACCATTTCTTTGAAATACCGAAGCTTCCTCTGTTTGCATGACCCTTCCTTTTTGTCATTGTAGCTGCTTCCAAGAACCCGCCGCCCTCCTTCGCGCCGTCAGTTGATACTCCTTCAACTACCACCCGTGGACCACCATACCACCACGCCTATTCGATCCTACGAATACGAATGCCTACGTACCACGCAATATGCTCCTTACTGCCCATGAACAGGCCCTCTGCGCGACTTTAAAAGGTCTGCCGGGACGATTTAGCAACCGATACACCCCGGATGCAGCAAACCACCTCATTGATACCCTCTTTCGCTCCCTTGCCGCCAATTCCTCACAACATATCAAACTCTTCTTTCCCAAAGGGTATCCGTCTGCTTCTAATCTAGAACGCCTTAGTCTACGGACGGCACAGGGTGCTACATCTGGAACCGAATACTCAGAAGCCGCTCGGGGACATCCATGCGGTCACATATTCAAAGAGGGAGAGGCAACATATCGGTGCAGCACTTGCAGCAACGATGACACTTGTGTGCTTTGCGCGAGATGCTATCAAGCCTCGGATCACGAAGGACACAACGTTTTCGTGACGATATCGCCTGGAAACTCGGGATGCTGCGATTGTGGGGACACGGAGGCTTGGATACGTGAAGTCCTTTGCACGATACACACGGCAACAGAGACCAGCGAATCCAAGGGCAAGGCAAAAGAGGGCTCCCCACTTCCTCTCGAGGTTTTGACCTCTGTCCAAACAACTATCGCCAGGGCCTTGGATTACATCTGCGATGTCTTCTCATGTTCGCCTGAGCAGTTGCGATTTCCGAAAACCGAAGAATCCGTCCGAGACGATGAATTACAATCAAGGTTACCTACAAAGGTCTACTCTACATTTGAAGAAGATGGAGAGGAGGACAAGGAGTACGCTCTGGTTCTGTGGAATGACGAGAAGCACACAGTTGTCGACGTCAAGGATCAAGTCTCTAGGGCTTGCAGGATGACGGGTTTCCAGGCTTTGAAAAAGGCGCACGAGGTCGACGATGTTGGTCGCTCCATTGTCATGTACTCGGACGATCTGCCTGCTCTGCTGAATGCTGCCAAAATCATCGAGCAGCCCAAACTTACCGTGACCGTGCGCTCGGCCAGAGATACGTTTCGCGAACAGATGTGCGCAACCATTATTGAATGGATATCAGATATTGCTGGCTGCAGTGTTGGTTCAGATCACAACATTCTTCGGACCACGATATGCGAGGAATTCCTCAAGGGCTGGAGGGTTGGCAGCGAGGCACATCACCGAGAAGTTGGCAAAGACGGTCTCGACGATCACGAGATTGAAGACGAAGAAGATCACTGGCTTCAACTGCACGGCCGATATCCAGCAAACGGTGCTGCACGGAGGACTAATGCGATGCAGGACTCGGATGATGATGATGATGATGATGATAATGATGATGATGACGATGACGATGAAGACGACTCTGATTATGAGGATATCGAAGATGATGAGATGGATCTGGATGTTCGATCCACAGGTGATCCTGCATATTCGGAAATGGACGTTGATGAGTTCGATGCCATAGGAGCGTTGGGCGCACTGGAGAACTCTGAGGCGACCATGGCTGGATATCCACCTCCACCTCCCCCGCCACCGCAACCCAGACGTCGTCATCTTGGCCGCCAGGCAGTAGATTCTGACGATGCCGACCCTGGGACGCCCATTGCTGTGCCCAAGACTCCCAAAACCTCGAATCGCAAGCCCCACCATCCACGGCCACCGAAATACTGGACAGACTCACCAGATCTCTACCGCAAGCAGATTGATGTGCCCCTCGCGGAAGATCTGTGGACGCGAGTTAGGCTCGACTGGTTCATTCTATTCGACCTCCGCATGTGGAAACAACTTCGGATCGATGTGAGAGATGTTTTCATCAGTACAGTGGTGACGCTACCCCATTTCAAACGACTTTTGGGCTTGAGGTTTGCTGGCGTTTACACAGTTCTGGCTGAGCTTTATCTAATCGCCGATCGGGAGCCCGATCATTCTATCATCAACCTTTCTTTGCAAATGGTGACGACTCCGTCGATTACTGCGGAAGTGGTGGAGCGAGGGAACTTTCTCTCGAATCTGATGGCAATTCTCTATACCTTTCTCACCACTCGTCAAGTTGGATATCCGAGAAATGTCAATCTTGCCAGCGTTCTCGCCTTTGACCAAGGCGCTGTCACTAATCGACGGACGTTCCACTTTTACCAAGATATGAAATACCTGCTCCTCTCTGATCTGGTTCAGGAGAAAATTCGAAGTGAAGATCGTTATCTCTTACAATTCCTCGATCTGGCGAAGCTTCACCAAGGAATATGCCCCAACGTTCGTGCCATTGGAGAGCATGTTGAATTTGAGACCGATGCGTGGCTAAGTGCTTCCTTGATCATCCAAGAGATTATCAGACTATGCCGGTTTGTCGGTGAATGCTTCACGGTGAAGTCTGAGCAGGACTTCGCAGACTTGTGTCGAGCCATTCGACATACTGCAAAGACCACCATCATCAACTGCCTTGGTGCCGAACGTCGTCGCTTCGAACAATCTGAAATCAAGAAAGAAATTCGCTTCAAGTCGATGCCAGCATTCGAGTTCGAGCAAGATCTACTCTCTGGAGCCGGTCAGCATCGCGTTGTTGTGTACGTGGTCGAGAAAGAACCAATGAGTTTCCATCATTCATTACACTACACCCTCTCCTGGTTGATTGACAAGGGCAAGTCCATGCCTCGCAAACAACTGATTGGTCTACTGTTGTTCTCCTATGAGGAACTCAGACAGTCGCCATCCCCCGCAAGAAAGCACATCAACGAATATCAACCAGAGGACCTCTTGCTCGCGCTATTTGACTTTCCGCTCAGAGTCCTTGCATGGCTGGCACAGATGAGGGCGGGCATGTGGGTGCGCAATGGTATCACCTTACGGCATCAGATGGGTGCATATCGGGGATTTCCACGAAGAGACCTCTCGTATCAACGCGATATCTTCATGCTCCAGACTGCGTTCGTTGTCTTGCCTCCAGCGACGGTGCTTGCTTCAATGATTGACAGATTCGATATCGCCGACTGGGTTGTGGGACACTACAATCTCAGAGCTGGCGAGGAAGAGGCCCAAAAGATTGACGTGGTCGAAGACTTTGTGCATCTGTTAATAATTCTGCTTAGCGATCGTACTCATCTTCTCTCATCAGATGGTGACTCTGCAATTCAGATGACCACAGCTCGGCGCGACATCGTTCACAACCTATGCTTCAAGCCTTTGACATATTCATCTCTTGCCAGCCATATTCCAGACAAATATGCGGACACCGAAGAGTTTGATAATCTGGTACACGAGATGACAGAGTTCCAGCCACCGAAGGGTGTTTCGGATCATGGCACTTTCGCATTGAAAGAGCAGTATCAGGAAGATATCGATCCTTACTTATCCTATTTCAGTCGTAACCAGCGAGATGAGGCGGAGAATATTTACCGAAAGTACATGGCAAAGAAACTCGGCAAGGATCCCGCTGAAGTGGTGTACGAGCCGAAACTTCGCTCAATTGAGTCAGGATTGTTCAAGGACCTCGCGAACGTGACCAAGACGCCTCTTTTTGCGCAGGCTATACTGTATTTGCTTCAATATACAATGGTACGTCCGCGGCTTTTCTGGTGTCGCTATGGACTGTTTCTCACGACGTGTAAAACACATCCCTTGCTGACGTTGTTATCATCCTTTTGCCTGATTTCATGACTGACAATTTTGCAGGTGGCTGATAGGTTCGCCCCTTCCGTTCCTGGTACCAAGGTGGAGCAATATCTCCAATTCTTGCTACACCTGATTCTCATTGCGGTCAAGGAAGATGATGTGGACGATAACAGCATGTTAGGAGATGGATCGCACTCATTCTGCGCCTTGGCCTTGACGAAGCGTGCTAAACACCCACTCGCTGGCTGTGACACTATAGCTCTGCTCCTACGCCGGATCTCTGAAATGGAGACGTTCAAAACCTGTGAGCCTAAAGTACGAGTGATCTTGCGATACTTTAGGCACAAGCGTCCAAATGAGTACTTGACATGGGCAAACACCATCGATCTTCCAATTGAACGTTCGGCGACAGCCTCGCCAGCGCCTGCTGAAGACAAGGAACTGCGAAAACAACAAGCACTTGACCGCCAGGCTCGTGTGATGGCCCAATTTAAACAGCAGCAGACTAGCTTCTTGAAGAACCAGATCGACTGGGGCGAGGATGACTTTAGCGATCTTGAGGATGAGGAGTTTCAGACGCCCCAGGAAGAGGAGGAGAAAATATGGTATGTTAATTTCATCTAATCGCTCTCATTTTGACGTCGGCACTGATTCTCTATAGGAGCTTTCCCTCTGGTACTTGCATACTCTGTCAGGCCGAGACAGGCCCCGATAAGCTGTACGGCACATTCGCACTCATCAATGAAAGCTGTATTCTGCGCCAGACACCAGCAGCAGATCCTGACTGGGTAGCCGAGGTCATTCACAGTCCTCACTCACTTGACCAATGCGCAGACGGTATTCGACCATTTGGCGTGGCTGGAGATAATCGCCGGAAAATCAAGAAGACCGCTCGAGATGGTAGCATCATTGAGCTTGATCGCCTGGAGCTAGCAAAAGGATTTCCCCAAAGCAGTACCAAAAGTGGTCCTGTAGCTACTGGGTGCGGCCATATCATGCACTACGCTTGTTTCGAAGTTTATCTCCAAGCCACACACCGTCGACACCAGACTCAGATTGCGAGAAATCACCCTGAAGAAGTTGAGATGAAGGAATTTCTTTGCCCTCTGTGCAAAGCCCTCGGCAATGCTTTCCTCCCTATCATATGGAAAGGAAAAACTATCAACTACCCAGGAGTCCTCCAGCCAAAGTACCCTTTTGGTGAATTCTTGCACAGCTCTGTTGGTATTCGATTATCCAAGTCGGGCAAAGAACCTGCTGGCGGCCATACAGGCAAATCACAACGGTCAGAGAAGCTGTTCCTGGACTACGGCCATCAGGGGATGGTCTTTTCCATAACCTCGAAGCTACAAGAACTCACGAAATCCGGTGTCAGCTTTGAAGCGCCGCAGGCGTCTACACGCCAGGCAGTTTTGAATCAGCTCCCCATGATCCTGAACGGCGGTGCCGATGATGGTTACCTTTCCGCTTCCTTCCTCGCGAGAATGACAGGGGTAACAGGAGAGGTGGGCACTTCCCAGCTCTCCCCTCAAATCCTTGAGCTTGTCAAAATTTATCAGCGGTTGCGCGATACCATGCAGGTCAATACCGCTTCATCACAGTTCAACTACGGGAAACTGCAGGACGAGTTGACCTCCACCGATAAGCTAGCCCAAACTCTTGGACACTCCATCTCTGCTGCAGAGATTGCCCAGCGCGGAATTGAATCAGATCCAGGCGCAACATTGCTGGACAAGATCTCTTCCCAGACCATAACCCATCTCCGGGTTCTCTCGGAAACAATCTCTTCGTACATTGCTATTGGTGCCCTTCGAAATGGAGGGAAAAATGCCACCAACAAGGAGTTCCAGGATACCCAGACTCAACAATTGCACGAGCTGTTCGTCGGTCATCCAGACGTTGTAGCCATTGAAGAGCTTTGGGGTAAAGTCGACGCCAACAAGTCCGGACAGCTCCAAATCACTACACCTCTGCTGATCGCAGATCCTTTCTTGTTTCTCTCCGAATGCACCGCTTGTTTGATACCAGCTCTTCATTTGGACGTCCACCATGTCATGAGGCTCTGCTACATAGCTGAGATTGTCAAAGTCCTCATGGTATTCCTGATTCCTGTGGAGTCGGGCGTTGGTTCTGCAACTTTTGAGGCCCTGCACAACATTATGGAATCTGGATCAAAGCCCATGGAGTCACTTCAACAACTTGTCCAGCATGTCATCAGCATGGTCACTGGGCCCTATGGTCCTTTAAAATTGCAGACTATGGCCAGACACGAAGAGTTACCATCTTCCATCTACCCTGCCCTGCAACAGCTGATTGAAGGCTATTCGCTTGTTTTTCTACGCAAATGCGCCATTCTTATGCATGTTCGCTACGGCATTGAATTCCCACCCACCTTAGCTAGCCATGAAGAATCTGAGCTCAGCCGTCTCAGCCGCACTTTAGGCTTGCCGAATCCTAGTGACTTGATCACCGAAGTCGTGGAATCCACAGTCACCCATAAGATCATCGCTGGATGGATCGTACATTGGGCCAGGGCCCATGATGACAAGCGGCCACATGATTTCCAGATTCAGCTCTCTCACCCTGCCATTTTTGAACTCATAGGTCTACCGAAGAATTTCGATAGTTTGCAGGACGAGTCCATGAAGAGACGTTGTCCTTCTACGGGCAAGGGCTTGACTGATCCAGTTGTCTGTCTCTTCTGTGGGGAGATCTTTTGCAGTCAGGGTGTTTGCTGCAAGAATGAGACGGATAAGGGCGGATGTTGGCAGCATCGATTCAAGTATGTACTCCCAACCAATTTTCTTCTCCCTGACCATTGGAACAAGGATACTGACCACTTCTCCAGGTGTGGTGGCACGATCGGTCTCTTCATCAACATCCGCAAATGCATGGCCGTCTTCCTCAATGGGGAGAACGGGAGTTGGATGCATGCTCCGTACCTTGATAAGCATGGGGAGACGGATGCGACGCTCCGTCGACACCATCAGCTTTTCTTGAACCAAAAGAGGTATGACAAGCTTTATAGAGATGTTTGGCTACAGCATGGCGTTCCGAGTATGATTGCGAGGAGGTTGGAGGGCGATACTAATAATGGTGGGTGGGAAACTTTGTGATGGAAATGTCCTTGGGTGAACGTTCCTTGTGGGAACTCGCTGACGCTAGAGGCTGTCAAAAGACACTCGGCGTGGATAGGCTGGGCGCCAGGTCTGAGATAGTAGCTATGATGGGTACGATTAGATGAAATTGATGTTGAGATGTCGATGTATACCTGGCACTATTCTCAGTGAAAGTCGACTCGTTCAGATCAGTCCCATCGCGATCATGTCACACACTAAACCTTGTTAAGCGACGATATCCGGTTTGGGAATTCGCCGAGTTTCGCCGTGCTCACAATCTCAACTCCTCTCGTGCCCCCGCCATTACACGGCTCCTCTCTTTGACGTCCCCTCATCGATTGCCCCCCCCCCCTCTCCCCTCCTCCTCTTTACAATCCCTCCGAACAATAGTAACCGCCGAACAAAATGTCAGCACCGACCTTCTTCAAAATCGCAGCCGCTATCAATGCCATCTCCATCCCTGGGCATCTCATTATGGGATTGACAAAGGTGTATCCGGGGCTGAGGTTGCTGGGGGAGATGAAACATGCCGCTGCGCTCGCGGGGGCAAGGAATTCGTGGGATAATATTCATGTTTTGCTGCTTGTTAATGGTATGTTGGCCCCGTTCTTGGATTGATCGCTGTTGGTTCTGTATATATATGCGTGGGCGGGGTGATAGCAAGCGCGTGCTTGGAGTTCAATCTGGGGGCTTCTTGTTCTACAGGCTCGAGGTAATTGGGCAAAGATTTTCGACGTTTTGATTTTGGACTTGTGGACGTTATTTCAAGCGTGGTCGTTTATTTTATTTCTCACACATCATGGTCGCTAATAGATCTTCTCAGCGATTCTAAACTATCAATGGTCACAAACCGGTGGACCTAAGACGCAAGGGGAGAAAATCATTGTTTTGGCTATGTTTCTTGCTGGATTGCCATCGGCTGTTCGGTATTTCAGGGCGAAAGAGTATGGAGGGGTTGCACCAATGTTCATCGCGCCTGCGAGTACTTTTATTGGGATGTTGATGAGTGGTTAATGTTTGTGGGATGGGGCTTATGGGGTGGACAATTCTACGGCTGGATGGGTTGCTCTTGTGGTGGGTCTCCTCTGGTGATTCAAGGACCTGATTTTGGACTCTCCCGAATGCATCATTTCTCTGCGTTTTCCTTCATCAGCCGACCTTGAGCACGCTCCACGAGCAATGGTACACTGGTTTTCCGAAATCATTTTGTCGACATCATTTTGTCGGGCGCATCGAGCTTGGATAAAAACCCCGCTTCTTCATCGTAGCGAGTACGGTTAGAACTAACTTTCCGAGCAATAATATGGGAAAAGGTTGTTCACCCTCTCTGGTCTGATTAACAAAAACATCCACGGAAACTGGGTTTGATACCATTACAGAAAACCCGAACGGATCTAAGAACTAGGACAATTTTGACGAAGCGTGCACCTTGAATTTAGAGGAACAATGGAATTAGTAAAGGTATATTCCGTGATAGAGTAAATTGCGAAAAAGATTATGCCAAGAAATTCGACAAAAGTAGGTAGTACTACACAGTAGCTACGATGTAGTCTTCATTGCTATGAAAGATGTGCAGTTTTTGCAACGACGCAGCAAGATAATTATTGATGATTATGAACTTGGCCCGGGGGATTCTCGACTCGAGGCCTTTCAATATAAAAAGAAATCGCCTCGAATTCCTTGAACGTCACCCTGAGCAACGTCTCTTTGAACACCTAGAAAGCCTTGATCGAGAAAACATATATCATTCTGGAGCGATCGAATGCTGTTACTAAGGCAGGATCAAGCTGAAAAGCGAGCAATCTGACTTCTCCTCCATCTCATCGTAGAGTTCGTTCGTTCCGAGTGCAAGGTTTTCTGGATGGAAGATATCGTGTCCACCAGCGTCTAATAGAGATTAGTACTAGGTAGATAGTAGTTCGATAGAATGGGCGGTGTACGAACGTAAGATATCTGCTATATTGCTCGTTACGAATCCTGTTCGATACGGCCACGAGGTTCTGCAAGCTGAGAAATACTCGACCTGAGAATCCCGCTTCCTCCGGAGTCTTGGATTCTACCTTGACGAGGTCGAATGGTTTGTAACCATTTTTACAGCTGGGGCCCTCGATGGGAATAAAATTGTAATGGCCGATGTGCTCAAGGGGCTCTCCGGCAGGCTGAAAGGGGGTATTGAGCTTCTCATCATAGCAAGCTTAGAGACGATGACTTACAGCAGGATTACTAGGCGTCTAGCATGATTGGTGTGTGAAGGTCCAGCGAGCATGACTGACGAGAAATTGTTTAGAACAGTCTCAGAACTTCTATTTGCGGTCCATGCTATCCAGGCAGACGAATGTTGACAGTTAAAGCTGGAACGTTATGGAGGGGGTACAGGATCGGCTCTCCGAATTCACAAGGAGCAGGTTTGATGTTGATTTCGAAATATCTGATTTGCACAGCTGTAGCCGGAGATATTTTCTCAATGAAGTGTTTGGCGCATTCGAGATCCACAGCGAAGAACCGATTCTCACGGTACAGAAGCGGTAGTGCTTCTCGTTGTACAAGCCTACATGTTCGTAGAAGAGCAGCGCAGATATGATACTCGGGGGCCTCGCCATAATCATTCGGCCGTACATGCGAACGCGTCGTTCTGTCAGAACTTCGAGTTAACTTGATTGTGTCACGAACAAGGGACCCTTGGTAGATCTGGAGCAAGAGCTATACATGATGTTAGTGGACTCTGCGCTAAGGAGAGATGGACGTACCTCAGGCGGCAGATCCAAAAACACCGCCATGACGAAAGGTGGTTGTCGAATGTAAGTACGAAAATGATTATCTTTGTGGGAAAAAGTGGTGGGCCTTGGGAAAAGAAAAAAGTCACACTACGAGGAAATCGGTATCGAGAATGGCAGAAGAGGTAGTGCAGCAACCTAGTGGCAGTGCAAATATGCAGGCACAAATGATACGCACCCAGCCTCATCTTCATCCATTAAAGTTTGGCCAATGGTACTCAGGTTCTGGAAAAAGTGCATTTTGATACAGATGAGACCGTAACATCATCTTCAAAGTGGCGTGAGCCAGTCGTTGAAGATTTCGTCCGTGACATAACAGAGAGATACCTTTAGTCTTTCAAATCTCAATGACCATCTCAAGCAAGCTCAGGACTATCCCCGAAGCACTTGGACATCATAGCAGCAGGATAACGCTCACCTTTTGACCCACCTACCTTCTCGATCTCTTTCCTCAACTGCTGAATATCCTGATCACTCAACTTGACGTTCACAGCTGCAGCGTTCTCTTCAAGAAACTTGACTCGCTTTGTTCCTGGAATTGGAATGAAATCTTCGCCTTGAGCGAGTACCCAAGCCAGCACAAGCTGGCCCGTGGTGACACCCTTCTTCTTCGCAAGTTCGGAGATAGTTGACACGAGCTTGAGATTTTCGCCGAAATTCTCTGCCGAGAAGCGGGGGTGATTAAAGCGGGAGTCGTTGAGTTCGAGATGGCTGCGAGATTTGATTGTGTTTGTGAGAAAGCCGCGGCCAAGAGGTGAGTAGGCAACGATCTTGACATCCAGTTCGCGAGCAGTCTTGAGGAAGTCTGTTTGCTCCGACTCGATCTCAAGCGCGAAGGGAGAGTATCTATGGTTTGTTAGCCGCCAATCTCTTGAACAATTGAAAGAAAACATACTCCATCTGCACGGCAGCAATAGGATGGACAGCATGGGCACGACGCAGAGTGCGAGCAGAACATTCCGACAGGCCAAGATATCGAATCTTCCCCTCCTTCTTCAATTCAGCCATGGCACCAACCGTCTCTTCAACAGGAACCTTGTCATCAACGCGATGCTGATAGTAGAGATCGATCCTATCAGTACCCAACCTCTCCAAACTCGCAGCACAAGATTCCTTGACATAAGCAGCATCACCTCTAACAACCATGGTTCCACCCTCAAACTTGTTAGCAAACTTGGTAGCTAGAAAGATTTGGTCTCGACGTCCAGTATCTTTGAACCATTTTCCGATGAGCAGCTCGTTTGTGTAAGGACCATAGATATCGGACGTGTCCCAGAAGGTGATGCCCAGATCAGCGGCTTTTGTGAGGACTTGGGCTGAAGCAGCGTCGTCGTAGCCACCGAATGAGGTGTAGCCGAAGGACATGCCCATGCACCCCAGGCCTTGAGCGGAGACGTTGTCGGACCCGATTTTTCGTTGTGGGTATGGCATGGTGATTGATGGATGAAGTCAGTGGTTTGTGTGGTTGTAGCAGTAGAAGCAGCTCCGTCTTTTGTAGGAGTAGACGTCCTTCTGGTTGATATCACGACTATGACGAAGACGAACTTAAACGGGCCTAAGGTCAGACTAAATCCGATGCACTGAAGATCTCTGGCCATCTCTTCCGAGCCGGTTTCGGGGTGTGGCATGATAATCATGTTGCCTGTCCAGCATCTATCTTACTATGTACAATGTAATTATGGGAGGCCATGGTGAGGGGGAGATGGTGGTCAAGATAGGGGAAGATATTTGTGGCTAGCGCCATGGATGAACATCTTCCCGCCCTTTCTCATCCTAGATCATGCCTATTGAATAGCTGCCATCTCCCTCCCCACACTTGACCTGGACCTCACCACCCTCCCGCTTCGATAACGGCTGGCACCTTTATTCGTACTCTACGCATTTCCGTACGGAAGTTCAATTACGCCACCCTACCCTTCTATTTTAGAGTAGGCGTTGCATTGCATGCAGGATATCGAATCTCAGTTGCTAACCCCGAAAGCCGTCTATGTCGTCCGTCCTCCGTACGCTTTTAAATCTGTCAGATTTCCATTACAAGCTACGCCGTGACATCGATTTATTTGCTGATACGTTAAAGCTTTGGCCGCTTTAACCATTTCCAACCTTTAATTATGAGTTTCTTTTTTGGAAAGGAGTTTCTCGATACATGGTTTTGGGAAAACAAGTGGCAAGCTACCAACTCCCATGTTTGTTTTTAGTCAAAGATTCACCAAAGCAATTGGAAGAGAAAGATCCAGTACATGGCAAATCATATGACTGATATGATATTTATATATACACGACCGAGCCTCAACAGTCTACAACCTCGCCTTTGATTTTTTAGCGGCGGCGTCAACCTCCTCATACAACGCATCCAGATGCCCGCGGTAGTGCTTGATGACCTTGGGACGCTTCAGTTTCATCCTGGAAAAATGTTAGCACCTGTCGACTTCTCATTAACTATAGATCAGACAGAATACTCACGTTGGTGTCATCAAGTCATTCTCCTCCATAAACGGATCAAGCATTAGGTGCAGCGCTTTCGTGTACTCGTACTTATTGAGCTTGTGCTTGCTGCTAATGTCGGTGATATCCTTCAACGCTGCCTTGCGCACTCGCTCATCAATGCAGGCTTGCCTCATTGCCTCGCGATCGAACATGTCGATTTTCTTGCCCGTGATCTTGGAGGCCCATGGTGCGAACCCTTCTGGCTCGATTCCGAAGATGCCAACGAGATGGGCCTTGTCGCTGTCACCGTGGACATAGCCGTTCTGGAGGTAACCAAGGTTCGACAGGATGATGTTCTCGATCCTTTCAGGCGAGATGTACTCACCCTGTGCCAACTTCATCAGCTGCTTGCGACGATCGATGATAGCGAAACGACCCATTGAGTCGACCTCGGCAATGTCACCGGTGCAGAACCACCCGTCCTCCGTAAATGATTCCTGGGTTTGTTTTGAATCCTTCCAATATTCGCGGAAGAGAGTTGTGCCACGGACAAGGAGTTCGCCACGAGCGCGAGGTTTATCCGAAGTAAGGTATTCCATATCAGGTACATCGCGGAGGCAAGCCTCGATACTTGGTGTTGGGCCACCACAATTGCCAGCAGTGAAATCACCAGAAAGTTGACATAAAGTGGCAGCATAGGTCTCGGTCAACCCGTATCCTTGGGCGAAGTTGTTGGCTAAACATACACGCAAAAATTGATGAAGCTTGGGATCGAGAGGCGCCGAGCCAGAAATGACCGTGTGGGCGTTTTGCAGCCCAACTTGGGCCTGGACTCGGCTGAAAAATAATGCATCCCAGAAGCGATGGACATTCGTCCTCTTGCTCTCATCTCGGACATTGATGGCTTGGAGTTTTGTTTCCGTCGACTTTCGCGCAAGGGCACGTCGCCATGGGAGCATGCTTCCGAAAGTGGCTTCGTTGATGCGAGTACCGAAGCGGTTGAACAGGCGTGGAACACCAGTGAAAGCAGTTGGTTTGAGTACCTTCAGATCTTCGACAATTTCAGGAATGACACCGTGGAAGAACCCAATACCCGCGCCGGCAGATAGTGCAACATGTTCGCTCAGACGCTCAAAGATATGGGCGAGCGGTAAGAAGGAGCAGATGAGGTCGTTTTCCACTTGCTTCATGAGTGTGCTAGAGGATGCGACGGCAGCCAACGCATTGCGGTGGGTGAGTACAACACCTTTCGGGTTGCCAGTGGTTCCTATGGGTGTCTTGTCAGCCGTGATCATTTCGACAAAGAATGCAGTACTAACCACTGGTGTAATTGATAGTGACCAAGTCATCCATCCGTGGTGGATTGTATAGACGAGGATGTTTCTTACCAAGGCCTTCGAGCTCGTTGATGTAGTACAAGTGAATACCTTGTTGCTCGGCGAATTTTCGCAACAACTCAGGCTTCGACGTTCCTGCGGGCTCGTTCAATGGTTCGAACGTGTCGACGCAGATGATGATCTTGAGGTTGGGACACTTGGGCTTCAAACTGATTAGCACTGGCAAATGGCCGACCGAGGAAACGACAAGATGAAGATCGGCGTTGTTGATGATGAATTCGGTGGTATCAGGACCAAGCGTGTCATAAAGGGAGACGGTAAAGAGACGTTGAGACATGGCTGCCAAATCTGGAAGAGAGTCAGCTTCGTAGGGCTTCGAGACACGCAGGCTTTAGATCATACCAGTAATCTGCCATTCTGGTCTGTTTTGACACCATAGACCGATACCCCGCTGCTCCTCAGGATGACCATGCTTGGCCATGACATGGACCAATCCAGCGCCGAAGTCCTTGCGTCTGGCCTGGACGGTTTGATAGTTCATCCATTCGTATTTACCCCAAGTGCTGGTCTTTGGTTGCCATGGACGCCATCCTAGGCAGTTGTTGTTCGGCACTTTGTTGGCCGCGTCTTCGAAAGCATGATGGCAGCTTGTAATGTCGTCGTCCAAATTTTCAAGCAGTTTGTCAGCAAAGCGCCAGTGCCTGTACACGGCACATCTTCCATCGACCTTGGAACCTGGGATTGGCACGGCGTATGGCTGACCGGAAGGTGGGGGAGGCATGAGCTCCTGCGCCCGGTGAGAGGCCTTGGATTCGAGCTTGACCATGTTGTCCAAAGGTGTAACTGAAAGCTATGTGAGGATGCTGGAAAACTGAAGATATGGGCAGTGATGGTTAGCTTCGAGACAGGATTGACGAGCTTGTGGAATGTGGTGACAATACTTACAGCTTCCGACAGCTCAATCGGGTACGATGCGGTAAATGAAAAGCCGTGGCGTGGAACTGGGCGTCATGAAGACTATAAGAGAGGTTAACATGGTCGCGCACATGGTTTTCATGTGAAGGTATTTGGGGCTGTTGAAACAGTCGCGTCAAGCAGCGATGCGGGCCTCGGCCGGTCTGATACGTCCGGATGATCCTTGTGCCTCTCATCTACAGGGACAGTTTCAGAGCACAGCCGCCTGATGGCAGCACCGCCTTGATTAATTGTGGCGCCGATCACATCACACGCTCGGCAAATAGATCGAGTCGGACCCTCCGTGGTGGTCAGAACATTGGCCGTGCTCCATTCCAAGGCTTGGAGATGCAGTTGCGGCTCAGCTGGACGGCTGTAGCAGCTTACGCGCCTTCGAGAGAGCGCTGATGAAGTGCAATACGTGATTTCCATTGAGGTCTGGAGTATTAGGTCCAGCTTTTCGTCCTTGATATCCTCACAAGAGCTGGCTTGGTGATAAGAAGACGACATTCGCATTCGACGGGGATTGCAAACAAGACTTCAAAGACCTAAAGACATACCCTCAGAGAACCAGATCTGTCCCTTGAAGAGAACACCAGTCATGTACCACAATCTAGGACTCGCAGACGGTACCTAGGTTTCGATGGTGAGCCCCTGCGATTCCATGTGGGATTGAATTTGCAGCGTTCCGTTGTGTGTAAGTGAGCTTTAGACGTCGAGAGAAGTGATTGCACATCACCAATACCGATTCAAGGGTGTGTCGGGCTTGGTGCCAGGAGATTGGAGCTAGTTCTACGCTACCGTATTGTCCCTCTGTCTGTCCCAAGTCCATCACCACAGGACCATCACCAGAGGACTATCAGCAAAGGTCAATAACCACCCACGACATGTCTTCAGACTGGCCATTCGTAATTGATCCTGGGCCTACCTATACTTCAATTTCTCCTCCAAATGGCAAGTCAAGTGTCTTTGGCACCGGTGCAGTGGTGGACATCGCGACACGTCCATGTCCTCTGTCCATTCTGTCGCGAGATCCATATCCACGGTTTCGGCGGGAGCTATGACAGTCTCCATCGAGGCGCGCGATGCTGCCCAGCCTCTTACAATCTCAAATACCCTTTTTCAGTCAAGGACAACATCACAAACTACGAGATCGACAAATACAATGGGCGGTATGTGGCTATTGGCGCGATACCGCCCTCAGCAGATGCCCAGGACCTCAATGAGGGCTTGAGCAAACTCCATGTTCGTAGACCTTCGGAGCATATGGCAGGCTGGCTTCACTCTTCCTCATTCTTGGATCCTCCAAGAGATCCGAACCACTTGCCTGTGAGGCAATTTTCCGAAGTCTTTGACGACGATTTCGATACGAAGGACTTCAACAAGGTCGATCCCGGACCAAACCGCATCATTGCATTTGGGGACATCGACTTCCTGGAGGAATTCCTCTGCAACTCGTCAGAAGCAGTCGCCTTCCTCGAGGGCATGGACGAGGACGGCAACTCAGCTCTCATGCTAGCCGCCCGTGAGAAGTTCTCCCTAATCGTCGAGCGTCTCCTTGACTGGGGCGCTGAAGTTGACTTCCAAAACACACAGGGCAGAACTCCGTTGATGGAGGCAGCTCTTTGGGGACGACACGACAATGTTCAGAAGCTCCTCGATCACGATGCCGACAAGGACCTTCGAGACATAGACGGCCTGAAAGCTGTCGATCTTGCAAGGGCTTCATCACGCAACGCGGAAGAACGTCTGCAACGCTCAGGTCCGGACCATCGAACACATTCGGAGAAGACTTACGCCGCAAATCAAGCGCGGAGACTGATAGTGCAACTTCTTGACGATGCTGACGATGATATTGTCCAGGGTCCAGACCTCCGAGTCGAAGGTCACCGTTTTCGCCGAAGACTGACACAAGGAAGCTTGCCAGGTATCAACCTCGTCTCGCCTACCTTTGACAAGAAGATGCAATTTCCAAACGCGGACGAAAACCTCAAACCCATCGCCTGGCTCACACGTTCAAACGACTACACTCCCATTCCAGCAATGAGCGGCAGGGATCACGGCATCACAACCACCATGGTCTCCGGACACGAGTGGACTGAGGAGGTCATGCATATCGCTGCAACGGTCGGACACACGTGTGAGGAAAACGAGGCATTAGACCAAGGTCAGCCAGGCTACTTTCATGCCTGTCATGCAGAGAAACAACTGATTGCCTACTTTGTCAGCTCTCATGTCTTTCTCCCATCAGAGACAGAGAAGGCTGGTCGATTGCTCCAACTGGCGCTCGCTCGACCACCTGTCATGCTGGAGCACGCGAAGATTCTGGTCGACTGGGAGCCGTGCGAGGATTGTTTCACATTTTTGGATGCTGTGAATGACGAACTGGATCTGAATATTGAAATAGTTGAAAGTACTGATCTTGACGGATGATTATTCAGTCTACAGGAACCGAGGGCATACCCGCGACAAATAACGTACATAAGCTCATGTTAGTATGGCTTTCATCCTGCCTCCCACCCGCCGCTAAGAGTATGTTACTGACTGCGCTCAGTATAGTCGCTCAAATCTCACTCATTATACCAGGCGCGATCTTTTCTAACTTCTCTCCTCCCGGTCTCCTTGCCCTCCTCGCTCACAATCCATGGGGACGTTTTGCCATCAACACAATCGTCCAAATACATCCCATGTGTTTCCTGACCGCCATAGGCAGCCCACACCAGAGTCCGGCCGCCCTCCTCTGAACTGCGTGACATCAACTTCTTCATTCCAGCCACAAACAGCGAGAAGGCCAAAGAGGCATGGCGCATAATGGCAGTGACCACGAAGCCAGGATTGATGATGGATACGATCACGTTACCACTTTTGGTTGATGCTGTGATGTAAGACGCTAGCTCTCTCATCACAAGAAGTTCAATCATCTTAGATACCATGCACCTTCTTACCGTCAGCGTCACGATCTCTGTTTCAAGTCTGGGGAGAATACTCACCGACCTCTCATATTCCCCTTCTCTTTGATAGCTAACTCATCCAAGATTTTCTCGGCCTTTTGCTCAGGAAAACTGGTAACGTAATGGACGAAGCTGTCCGTGAACGTAAGGACCGTCTCTCTCTTGTGGGCGATGGAAGTCTCGCGAAGCTTGGGGATGAGCAATATACCGAGCAAAATGTGGAAATATTGTTGACTGTGATCGTGGAGTCGTTGTCCTCGGCCATCTCAAATTCGTGCATGTAGATGCCAGCATTCTCAACCACAACATCCAGCCTTTTCAATGTCTTTACTGTCTCTGCGAAAGAAATCGTGGACGCATATGAGGCAAGGTAAAGCTCCCACACCTCGACGGTACTGTCTGGCTTCTGTTCCGAGGCAATGATCGATTTCTTTGCTACTTCGCCTTTCTCGAGATTACGCACTGCGAGAATCACTTTGGCGGCATCGAGGCGTACGAAATGACGGGCAGCTTCGAGGCCCATACCAATGTTTGACCCGGTAACGATGTTGGTTTGATCCAGGAAATTCTTGGTTGGATAAGGAAGTTTAGCTATCATCTGGGCGTGGAGATAGCGTGCTGCGAAAGGACCCAGGGATTGTGTAGGTTGTTTATTGACCATGATGGAGCTGAGGAGCCTCCGTCGATGAAGATGAAAAGATGTGCCTAGGGTTAGGGTTAGGGTTAGGGTTAGGGTTAGGGTTAGGGTTAGGGTTAGGGTTAGGGTTAGGGTTAGGGTTAGGGTTAGGGTTAGGGTTAGGGTTAGGGTTAGGGTTAGGGTTAGGGTTAGGGTTAGGGTTAGGGTTAGGGTTAGGGTTAGGGTTAGGGTTAGGGTTAGG